>JAMQGT020002490.1:0-99912 GCA_024447675.2 Pterophyllum scalare
CAATTGAACCACTTTGTGTTGGTCTTTCACATTAAATTCCAGTGAAATATATTTATGTTTGTGGTTGTAATGTGACAAAATATGGAAATGTTCAAGGGGTATGAATACTTTTGCAAGCCACTGTACTAGCACACCTCTTCAAGTAAATGTGTTTTTTAAACATGCAGGTCCTTTTAATAAACACTATATATAATGCCTGTGATTGTGTGGCCCTGCAGTACATTCACTGTTTTTGTGTGTTTGCCAGGTCCTGTACCGTACGTTAAGTTACAGAGACCGTGTCCCTACAGAAACTGGAACAAACACCCGAGGGGACCGGCGCTCGACGACTGAACCCCCAGAGCGGCCGGCCGGACGACCCAGCTGAACTCTCCACACAGAGCTCGGCCCCCGGGGTGTTGAAGATTTTCGGAGACGAAATCTGTGCCGGTGCCAATTACAAGAGTGTCCTGGCCACGCCGCGTTCTAGTGCGCAGGAACTTGTGAAAGAGGCACTTGAGCGGTACTCACTCAACAAAGATGCTGCCCACTCTTACGTCCTGTGCGATGTGATCGGACGTTTCGAGGGAGGGGGCGTGATCGGAGGAGGAGGAGGGTGGCGGACTGAATGCTTGCGAGCACTGGGGGACAATGAAAAGCCACTGTTGCTCCAAGAGCTGTGGAAGCCCCGAGAAGGACACGCTCGCAGGTTTGAATTGCGCAGGAGAGCAGAGGTGGAGGAACTAAACGCCAAGGAGAAGGATACCATAACGGCTGGTGAGGAAACACACAAAGAAAGGCACAAACACACACGCACAGGTAGTCATATACGCACTCAGCAGCTGGTCTAATTCCCTTCCTTTCCTAACGTGTCAAACTCAGCAGAAAAGCACAGCTCGTTAGCTCCTCTGCAGTCTGTTTGTGTGTGTGAGTATGTGTGCGTGTGTGGGTGTGTGAGGGGAGATGAAGAATAAAACCTTTCGTCATAGTTATTATCCCGTAGAAAAGATATTGTACGAGTGTATGTTCATATGGAGGTGCTGTGAGGACAAAGTATTTAATTTAGGTTTCTATTAGAGGCATAAGCTCCTGTGCTATTTAACATTTAAAGAAACACACCCAGCACAGTGCAGGTGAAATGCATGGACAGCTGGTCGATTGATTGAGTGAAAGCTGAAGCCTTTAAAACCGGAGGTGTGGATGGGTGTGGGCACTCTGGTGTTTCTAATGAATGACACACTTGTACTACAGTGACACAGTAGCACTTCCTATTAAAGTACCTGCACGAGGCTGCGCACACCTGAGCGAGATTTTCTCTATTCTGTAGATTCAGGAAACTCAGGTAAACAACAGTTGTGACTTTATATCTGCAATGCAGCACTATGAAGACTGCTCCACACTGTGCCCGTGTGCTGTTGTTGAAACCATGACGTGACCTTTTATGTGTAATTGGTTTACTGATTGATGAAAAGTTTGCCATTTACACACGCACGCGCTCACATGCAGCAATTGTGGTTTATAGCAGAGATGGAGCAAGTATTTTCAGCCTCAGTGTCGCACATAGCAGCAACACATTTCTCATGAAGCATGCCAGGGTTTACTGGTTGCTATGTCAACTTATGTGGTGGCCAGAGAGTTGCTTAGTAATCTCCTTTGCCGTTTGTGTATAAAAACGGTGCATGTTTAAGTCCTGCCCACACCAGAGGGGAAAGCAAGTCAGGCCTCTCCACTGACTTTGTGTGAAGGTGCCTCCTTGTAAATTCTGTCTGCAAGCCAAACGCTGAAAAAATGACTACAGGCTTCTTTTTGTTTGGATGCCCTCAACAGAGTAAAGAACTCAGAACTATATTTTTATAAATATCTTGTAAATGTAGGTTTTCATGAGAAAAGCATGGACAGTGGCAAAAAAAACCATAAAGCGCCAGTGACAAAAAGAGTGGGGAAAACAATTCAATAGCACAAACTCAGAGCAACAGTTGCCTCAAGGTAGTTTATATTGTAAGGTAAACACCATACATTATTAGAAAGAAACACTGACAATTAGACAATTTCCTATGAGGAAGCACTTGGTGACAGTGGGAAAGAAGAACTCCTTTTATAAAATGAAACTAAAACTTTTAACAGGAAGAAACCTCTGGCAGAACCAGGCTCAGGGATGGGGTGGCGTGCTGTGTCTGAGTGAGGGTGAAGGGGAAAAGAAGAGAGTGTTTTAAATTCAATTCAGGACTTCACAGAGATCCTAACACTTGCTGTTTCTTCATGTTCAGGAAGCAGTTTTGTCATTAATAAGTCAAATATCTAAATGTCAGTTTTAGGCAACTATATTTCTGTATGTTAAGCCAAAGCAGTACAACAGTATAAAAGTACAGCTACACCGATGTCACCCATTAGTTTCTTAACTCCTGTTTTGAACGTGGAGCGTTTCCGCCATTGGAATCTGGTTTGCAAACAAATCAGATGTGAAAATCAGATGCCAGGAGGGGCAGGTCTGACTGTGAAACCACATGCTCATTGGCTAACAACTTGTGACTGACAAGTCGTTAGCCAATACCACTGATAATCCTCCATTTTGAAGCATAGTGTGACCAAGATTTACAAAATAGACTTTATTTTTTGTTCAGTATGACACAAAACAAGTCACTGAGCACATAAACTCAGCAGAAAGATGTTTAGTGAGGTCAAGGTAGCTTTGATTTTATAGAACTGGAAGCCATCTGGTGGCCTTCAGAGAGACATTAGCTAAATTTTCCTGACCCATAATCTACGTCCATGTTTTATACTGTCTATAAGTCAGACACAGTATAAAACATGGATGTAGCCACCATAACGGCAGCCACTGGTTAGTGACGCATTACAAATATTTAAACTGAGTGCTTTTGTTTTTGATGCTGGGTGGCATGGTGGTGTGGTGGTTAGCACCATCACCTCACAGTAAGAAGGTCCCGGGTTTGAATCCAGTCTGTGTATTCTTCCCCGTGTCTGCATGGGTTCTCTTCTGGTGCTCTGGCTTCCTTCCACAGTCTGAAACGTCTGTGGGGTTAGGTTAACTGGTGATATTGGTCATAGATTTGAATGCAAGTGTGAATGATTGATTGTCTGTTAGCCTTGTGACAGATTGGAGACCTATAACAATTAAGATAGGCTCCAGCCCCCCTGCAGCCCTAAATTGAATGGTTGGATGGATGTTCTGAAAACACACATGAAGAGTAGAGGGTGAATCTGACTCTGAAACCATGGACATCACATGCTCATTAACTAATAACTTGCTGATCATAAGCTGTTAGCCAATGAGCATCCATCCATCCTTCCATTTTCTTCTGCTTACTGTGGATAATCCTCCTCTAATCTAAGAATTACCATAAATTACAAAATTAACTTCAAGTTTCATTCAGTATGACCAAAAACTATTTGTATCATCAGTTTGTGAGCCAAGAGCTGTGACCCGATCTGGCAAAAGGAGTCGCAGGGGCTGCTTCTGGCCATTAAAACAAATGTAGGTTTATTGCAGGGGTATTCAACTCTAGGCCTCGAGTGCCGGTGTCCTGCAGGTTTTAGATGTGTCTCTGCTTCAACACACCTGAGTCAAATATAGAAGTTATTAGCAGGACTCTGGAGAACTTGACTGCGTACCGAGGAGGTAATTCAGCCATTTGATTCAGATGTGTTGGATCAGGGACACATCTAAAAGCTGCAGGACACCAGCCCTCGATGCCTGGAGTTGAATACCCCTGGTTTAAGGCCTTTCCACTGTGGTTTTATTTTGCCACTCAGAAGCTACATCCATCTTTCATACTCTCTAAAGGGGGGTTAATCTTTATGGCTTAAATGGGCTTAGATAACAGTTAACTAGACATATTTTTAGGCCATCTTGTTGCAGTTTTGGATACATGTTATATAAGAGAAAGACATGGTAAATGGACTGGTTCTTATATAACACTTTTCTACTTTACCTTAGCACTCAAAGCACTTCATGCAAGTCATTTTATGCCAAGTGCACATTCAGAGTCCAATAGATGCATTCAGTATCTTGTCCAAGGATACTTTGGTACACAGACTGGAGCAGCCAGGGGTCATAACCACCGACCTTCTGCTTAGTAGACTACCTGTTGTATCCTCCTTAGCCACAGCCACTCCATGGAACTCAAAGGCTGCTGAATTGAAATCTCGGTGTATAACTTCGTGGGGGAAAAAACTTTCTTAAAGCTTATTTGTGAGCATTTTTTAAAATCAGGTTTGATTGCTTATTCTATACAGTATATGTGTTTTTATGTCCTGGTGACCGTTGGAAGTTCATTTAGATAATGCTTTAATGACTGCCAAATATGTGCTCGGAGGGAAGATGGCTCCCTAGTGGTGAGACTTACTTCTAGAAAGACTTTGATATTGTTGGGCTGAATCTTTTCCTCTCCAGTGGTTTTTCAGAGTGCCATTTTGTGCACTAGCCTTAGGTACCGTTGGATAATTGTTTTGGCCAGTAGGTAGACAGTATTCATGCAGCCAGTAGCATAAGATCTTTAAAGCATAAGGTTGGTGGTTGCTGCTCTGGGAATTTTTCATTTCCACATTAATAACTTGAGCGACCATATCTGAAAGGTTAGTTCATGCTTGGTTGATGATACATGACATAATTTCCTCATTTTCATAATGTTTTCCACTTTGCTTTGTAGGTTTTTACTAGTGAAAATCTTTTCTCTCATCAAATTATTTGGAAGCTTACTAGTAAAAATACTAAAAACACTGAAACAGTACCAGCTAAATGCTCATTCAGGAAATAGCTCTTCATCACATCACATCTGAATCCTTCTTTTTATTGGCTAATCACAGATGTGGCTTCTTCTTTGTGACTCTGCCTCTGACACTGAGGCTGATACTTTCAATGTTTCGTTTAATAATCTGCCAGTTGAGGACCTGAGGCATTTGTTTCTCAAATTAGACACTCTGATCTACTTGTCCTTTTGCTCAGTTGCTAACAGGGACCTTCCGCTTCTCTGTCTGTTCTGGTTAGAGCTAATTTGAGCTGCTCTCAAATGAGCAGTGCACATTTTTTGTGAAAAAAAGAAACAAAAAAAAAAACCAAACACTTTTTGCTGATTCACCACACACTCAACTAACCAAATTTATTGATTCTTTGATCAGTAAGATTTTCAGTTGTGATAACAACATATATATATATATATATATATATATATATATATATATATATATATATACATACATATGTGTGTGTGTGTGTGTGTGTGTGTGTGTATATATATATATATATATATACACACACACACACACACATATATATATATATGTATGTGTATATATATATATATATATATATATATGTGTGTGTGTGTGTATATATATATATATATATATATATATATATATATATATATATAATTTTTTAATGATTTCATTCATATAGAAATGTCATTTAGAGCATTTCTGAATAATTTAATGTTAATGTTTAAATAAAAACAACATTTGTAGTTAACCTAAAACATTTCAATATTAGTGAGTGCGCAGTGTTTCCACTATATTGAGCAAATGGCGGAGTCAGAGTGGTCCATTGTTTGGTTAAAAACAGCAATTCATTGTTGGCTTTGCTATTATACTGGATTTGTAAATAAATTAAATAAAGATTATCACCAGCCTTATCCTTTAAATGAAGTCTTCACTGTTCTTTAGGATGGATGGAAAACTGGAACTTAACTCCCCTTTATATAGTGTCTGAGAACACTTTGTGCAATACAGCTTTATTAACTAATAGATATTAATACACATTTTCATTTTCACACTAACCTTTTCTCTGTTGTGTTATAATGCTATTAGAAGTCACACCCTTTAGTCTTTCTGCCTCTGTCTTTAACTCATCTCTTTTTCTCTCCTTCTCTGTGTGTGAGGTTGCATGCCCATGTGTGAAATTTGTGTATTCTCACACACACTTATTGAAAAGGGGATTGCACTTTAAAGGTACTCCAGGATTTTCAACACATACGTAGCACATCACAGCCAAATTATTTTACTTATCATTAGATGTTTAACAGCTGCAAAACCAAGACTACAAATGTGATACAAACATCTGCCACCTCGTGGCTGGGTTCATCTTCCCATATCATGATACACTGCTACCCCCTTGGCTTGATCAGTTAGCCATCATTACATTTCTAATGGATGTGATAGATTAGCTGAGCTTTGTGTTGAAAGACAGTTTACTGAGCTTCTGTCTAAGATGGATGATAAATAAAGACATTTGATATGGTTGCACAATTATGACCAAAATGAGGGTCACGATTATTTTGATCAATATTGAGATCATGATTATTTATTTGTTGTCACAATTTTTTTTATTATTGCACTGTCATTGCTTTCACATCCATGTTGTGTGACGTTCCCTCTAAAGTACAAATCTTTTTATCAAAATTAAAATATTAATTAAAATATAAATTTAAAAAACTTAACACTAAATTAAACAAACGGGGCACTGCTTTCACCTTTACCTTGTGCTACATTCCTGTTAATTAAAACATCTTTGCAGTTAAATAAGGTGTTTAGTCACCTGTTCTGAGTGCATCTCCCAGAAGGAAACCATAAAGTCTTTCACTCCATTCATTGTACCTGCAAAATGGATGTGAATAAACTCGTAGCAAAGCACTCGACAGGTGTGGGAGTCCACTACATTTTCCCCTGCGAGGTTTTGCATACAGCGTGGGGGTTTTTGTTTTTTCCACTTTAGAAAAATAATTGTGTGAGGGTATAACATACCTTATGTAATAATATAATAATAACA
Source organism: Pterophyllum scalare (assembly GCA_024447675.2). Classification (NCBI taxonomy): domain Eukaryota; kingdom Metazoa; phylum Chordata; class Actinopteri; order Cichliformes; family Cichlidae; genus Pterophyllum; species Pterophyllum scalare. The sequence continues at coordinate 6,761 of JAMQGT020002490.1, forward strand.
ATATAATAAGTTAGTTGTGTTGTTTTTATGGTGCAGACAGCACTCTTTCCATTTGAATTATTTTTGGTTAACATCACTGGCCCTAACAGTGGATTATAATCTGCTTTAAGGGACAAGCTCTTCAGCTTATGTTGTGCCAAACATGTGAATTTTGCTGTCTCTTAACGTAGTGTTACACGTCCAGACCAGCCCAGGAGTTGCAGGGAACAGCTGTGATTGACATGAAGGCACGTGGTCAGGCGCTGATTTATGGAGTGCTTGGTTTTCTTTTGCTTTGGATTTTAATTAGTGGTGCACACATTTTTAATATTGCCCAGTCATGTTCATTTAATTGTGAGAAGCCAAAATTGTGATCGAGATCAAAATTTCATTAATTGTGCAGCCCATTTGATATTGAGGCTAATTAGCCATGCACTCATGATGCTTATGCTAGTCAGCCATGTGACATTTTTTGTTTCAGTGTCAATCCAGTCATGATCAAACTATCATGTCTGCTGTGGTTTCACTCCTCCTCACTTGACTCATTAGGGTTTGCTTCTATTAACAGTTACTACATCTTTTAGGCAGTGTGCAACAATTTTACTCTTTATTCCCCACTAAACATTAACAGAGGTACAAATGATAGAATAGACTAGTGACCTGTCCTGACCTTGCCTCTTGCTCTCTGACAGTCCCCCCGTGACCCTGAATTGGATTATAAGGAAAGTGGGTGGATGGATGGATGATTAAACAGTAGACTAAAAATTAAAATGTGAACCAAATGGTAGAGGTATATAAGTCTTTACACCCCAATTATCCTTCAGTGGTATACTTTACATCCATTTTTACAGGTTTTCTTCATCTGAGAGCCTGCAGCAGGCATCCAGTTGGATATCACTACACACCATCTAAACAGACCCAAATTAAAGATCAATAAAGGCAACACATATGCACAGTTTCTAATGGAAAGTGTAACTAATTTGTCAGTGATGTGTTAGAAGGGAAAATCCTGTAACTCACACCTTTAACTGTGTATCTTTCTCTACTAACTGCTGATGTTTCTCACTTAAAGCACAACAGACTCTCTTCTGCATGTATGTCCTGTGTTGTGCGGATGGTATGTGTGTCTGTGTGTGTGTGTTTGGGGGTGTTTCTGTCCTTGGTGTGGGGGTGTTTTCTCACCTTACCCCCCTCCTAACCCCTCCCACCCTGCTGTAGGGCCCAAAACCCCCCAATTCCTGGCGGCTCTAATGGGTCGGTCTGGGCTGGGCAAACACAGAAGCTCCCCCCTGCGGTGTGGCCGAGTGGTACAGTCCAGCTCTAAAGGTGGGGACTGGCCTCAGGTAGGGTGGTTGTCAGTCATTGCCATGAAGACCACCTCTACCTGCCTCGTCACCAGTGCCACCCCCATTGCCAGTGATTTAGAGTGTGTGGGTAAATCTGTGTGACTCATCGCATGGCCTCAAACGTTCTCAGACTCAAGCCATGAGGAGCTCAATTCACCTTTCATTTGGTTCACTGTTGTCAGCTACATGTGCTGATCCATCCAGCACCATTAACTTCATCTGACTTTGACTGTCTCGCTCCTGCCTGGGTTTGTTTTGTTAGTTTCCACTCAGCTCACACATGACGTATGCATTTGTGTTGCTAGAGCCTGAAAAAATGCTTCAACCAGACATACTCAGTTTACCCATCTGTCAAACATACATGTTAGCAACGTGCATACCAGGTTTAAGCCCACTTTCTCCTTTTCCTTTTCCATTCTTTGCCTCTATCTCCTGCTTCCTTTTCCTTGCCCCTCTTTATTATTCTCCACCTGTTCTCCCTCTTGTCCTTCTCTCTCCCCGCTTGTTCTCTTGCTTGCTATTGTTCATAGATATTAATGCCCAGGCTCGTAAGCTCCAGAGGAACAGGGCGAAGGGGACACTGACCCTGCCCCGATCCAGCAACTCATCCTTCTGTCGCAGCCTCAGCGAGACCAGCCTCAACCAGGTGGGACCTCCTGCTGAAGATGATTGATTGTTATTATTTACTGAGCCGTTTTATAAGTGCATTAAATCTTAAATGCATGGGTGTGCATCCGTCTGCAGCTGGGATTGGGAGAGGAGCCCAAGCGTTATTACTCCACCCTGCCAGGACCACTAAGGGGCAGAGAGCGTGAGGGGACCTCCAGCACGAGGAGGAAAGAAGAGGGGGGTCATGGAGGAGGAGGGGTGAAGCACTCACTGTACCAGTCCCCTCATCTCCTGTTGCTTCAGGGATACAATCGGCAGGTGGGCAATACTGAAAAGGTGCATGCGTCCTCTCAGAGACCTCCGGTATGTCTCATTTTGTGATGTCTATTGCTTTTGCTGTTACAGGACTGCCTGGTTTACCTGCTGAACAGAGAGCAGCACACAGTTGGTCAGGAGACTCCATCAGCTCGCCCCAACATCTGCCTCTTTTCTCCCGACATCCTGCCACTCCACTGTCGCCTACGCCGGGTTCCCGCACCCCGTCGCCACGCCAGCAACAACAACAAAGGAGAAGATCTGGGGGAGAGTCAGCGATTCTGCGTTGCTGTTGAGCCCGTGCTCAACGCCACAGTCCTGGTGAACTTTTCCCGCTGCGAGCGCTCCACCACGCTGCGTCACGGTGACCTCCTTTCCTTTGGAGCACATTACATCTTTCTGTACAAGGACCCCACAGGTTCTAAGCCGCTACCTGCGCAAACCTTGGCACGCCTTCGCACGCTGGGACAGCTTTACGACACAGGGGTGGAGGAGGGAGAGGGCGGGACTCAGACTTGTAAGATGTGCGGCTCTGTGCTGAAGGACAAAACAGCACAGGTGTCGAGCGCCCCGGCAGCCAGACGTGGTTTCAAACCTCACCTGGTAAAACCCCGCAGTGTCGGGACGTCAACAGGAGGGCTTCTTACTGTGTCTGGGGGTGATGGAGGAGGAAGAGGAGGAGGAGGTCAGAAAAGGAGGCTACAGCTGGAGTTTGACCAGACTCATGAAGATCAGCTGTTAAACAGGATTTTGTCTCTCATAGAACCTGGAGGTCAGTGGCCTGATTTACAGTATTATAAAGATTGTAAGACTTAAACCAATTTTCTTAATTGAGGAATTCTGTGTTGCAATTAAACTCATTTTCTAGCAAAATTACAGAACACAAACATACTGTTTACATTCAGTTCTTGTTCTTATCTTGTTCTTTACCCAGAATGTGAGATTTTTGCTGTGCAGAAATGGGGGAAAAAATATCTGCATTAAAAAATGCATACAGATCATAAACAGTGCCAGTGAAAATGAGATTTATAGAACAGCAACTTCTGTTTTTACAGTCACTGCCTATGCTACTCTTGATAGACCTCCCAACTCAAAGTGGTGAAGTGAAACCTCTAAACGATTACATGTATTTTCAATACCTCAACTCGTGTCCTCTGCTCAGGAGATGACCACAAGCTGACGCCCGCCTACCTGCTGTGCATGTGCATACAACACTCTGCCTCAACATTCCCACCTGGAAGTTTCGGAAAACTGCTTCTCAAGATTGTCCGGCGAATCCAGAGCATAGCATGGGTCAGTTTCAGCTTCTCTAACTGTCTCTCTCTGTGTGGAGAGTAACCAGTGAGCCATGTCAGGTCAGGGGAATTGTTAAACAGGCTGGTGTATCACATGTTTTGTACTGTGTTACATTCCAGGCATGCACGGTCGTCTGTTTTAACTAACCCCCTGCTATGTTTGTTATTTGGCTTTCACAAATCCTCAAAGCTGAAGAGTTTCACCCCCTAAAGCGTTACACTTGGCAAGGTGCTCATTTCATCAAATGCTGCTCCTTTTATTCCTCCAAACACACTCTTGTAATTATTTCTAAAGCAATCAGATTTACTTTCATCTGCTCTCATCACTCGTTTCCAAAACAGCTCTGGTTTATTCAGCATCGCCCAAAAAATCAATGCCAACTTATCTGACTTTTAGTACTGGACAGTGAACATTTTGTGACTTCCTCTTTTTTTTCCCCATTTAAACAGAATGTAGGATAATGGCTCCCTGATGCATCTCATCTTATGAGTTTAGTCAGTAGTTGTTGGACTAAAGCCACACTCATTAAAAATAACAGTACTTCAGTGTGAAACAATGTTTCCTGAAGGTTTATGTCATAGTGAAACTGTAAAATTTATATCAGATGAGGTGGCCAATTCCTGCTGTGCCCTGAGAACAGTCTTTATTCAATTTATTGCTGTTGGTAAAACAGGAGGTGTGGTTGTTTTTTGTTTTTTTTCTCTTCATTTTTTGAATTAGGGTGATTTTATATTCGGGCCAGTAGAGCATGAGGTAATTATCAACATGCGTCACTGTGAGTTTGTAAATATGATAGTGGTGTTACTTCTTTCTGTAGGTTAGCAATAGCATCATGAATTGTGCTGCTTCTACACTCTCTAAAAGTTTAATGAGAGCTTAATTGTTCTGTGTGTGCATGTGTGTGTGTCTGTGCGTACGCCCTACAGGAGAAGACAAAAGAGCTGGCGCAGAAGCAAGCTCAGCAGTAAGTATCACTTACTAGCTCATGTTAAAAAAAAAAAGCTGGTGGGCTCGTGTGCCCTGCATTTTATTTTGTACAGCTGTTTTCACACATGAACTTAAGCCCTGACCTTTTATAGACTTTTCCAGAGCATTGTTTTGAACTTTCTGGTGAATCCTGAGTCACACATTCAAGACTTTCCAGATTTTTCTCTGAACATATATATATATATATATATATATATATATATATATATATATATATATATATATATATATATATATATATCTCAAAAGAAAGAGCAGAACTATATATAAAATATTGCTCATTGCCAGGAATAGTGTTAACAGAGGCACATATGGGAACAAATGTTGGATATTAAATGATCTTTAACCCATCACAAACCAGCATGATGTCTGACTGTGCTCATGTGAAAACAGCACACCACTCTGCGAGCAAGCAGCTGTGTCTTGCCTCTTGCACACTCTAGTCAGGCAGCTCCGTCATCTAAACCAAACTGAGTTATTTTCCACAGTGAGAATGCATCTGAAGCAGACTATCTTCTGCTATGTGCCGAAAAAGTCAAACTGTGGGCAATATTCTGACCTGACTGTCCTGATATTGTCCAGAGCTGATTTGTGAAAGCGGTTTTTATAGGCATGTGCATTGTGTCAGAAAGTGTACCTGTCTGTGTGTAACCTGTCTCTGCATGTCCGTGCAGCCAGGACCCGGCCTCGCTGTCTCTTCTCAACATCTCAGACCTGGTCCCAGACCTGCAGACCATTTTCTTCTGGATGTCCAACTCTATCGAGATCCTCTACTTTATACAGCAAAGAGCGCCAGCATACGCACACAGTATAGAGGCACTGCAAGGTATACACACACATATGCAAAGTCAGAATGAAGAGTGTGGAAACAACTTACTCACACTGACATACAGTAGATACTGACACAACTACAGCCCTCCCTCTCCTTCTCACTATATATCACATCTTAAATGTGTCTCTGTCTAGGGTCAAAGGAGTCGCTGCTATCAGCAACCATATCAGCCAATGAGGAGGCTATGACAATCTTGGAAGAAGTAATCATGTACACTTTCCAGCAGTGTGTCTACTATATCACCAAGGTAATCTGTCAACCTAGCAGCGGTGCCATCTTCTTAATGAGCAAGAAGGTTTTTATTGTGTTTTTTTAAATTGAGCCAGATGAATTATAACAGACCCTTGTTCACATACATAAAGTGTAAATGCACAGTGAATACCTAGAACATGTAAATTACCCTGTAATTCAGATCACCTTCATCGTCACATATTTTTGTCTTCGCGCGCGTGTGTGCGTGTGTGTATGCGTGTGTGTGTCCAGGCTCTTTATGTGGTGTTACCAGGTCTGTTGGACTGTAATCCATTTCCACTCGACAGCTCTGAGCCCTGCTGGAAAGGAGGTGTGGGGTTTCCTGAACCTGTGCGAAGAGTCTTGCAGGTAAGGAAGTGCGTTGTATCGTACAAGTTCAGGTTTTCAAGGTCATGAAGTGAATTTATTAAAAAAAAAGTCGTCACAAAGTGTCAGGGACTGTGGTCAGTAATGTTTGTTTTCAGAGTTTTTGCACATAGTGAAATTATCATTTAAGTCAAATAATCAATGTGGGATTGATGTGCAGACTTTCAGCTTTAATTCAAGGGATTTAACAAAAGTGTTATGTTCAGGAATTACATACATTTTTATACAGTCTTCCATTTTCTCTTCTCATCATTCTGGTACAAGTTCATTTTGGTTTTATTTGTCTAAACTCTGCAGGCTCTTTTATATATTTTATGACAAAGTCTAATCTGACTTCTTGAGTGAGTGTGTTTGCACCTCTGCATTTCATCCATGAAGTGTCACTTGATGGTAGACTTTGGTAATGATACATCTACCTCCTTAAGAATGTTCTTAACTTGGCTTGATGTTGTGAATTTTTTCTTAAACATGGAAATAATTCTGCGTTCATCCACTTCATTTGTCTTCTGTGGTCTTTCAGGTCTTTTGCTATTGCTGAGCTGTCCAGTGCATTCATTATTTTAGGAATGTACCAGATTATTGATTTTACCACTTGTTTTAGCGGTCTCTGTGATAGATTTATTTCAGTTTTTCAGCGTCTTTCACTTGCATCAACATGTCTTTGGACCTCATATTGAGCATTCCAGTGAAAACCTACAAAATTCAAGTTCCACACTTGGAATCGACACCAGATCTTTTATCTGCATTTTTTTTTTTAAATAAAAAGGGAAAGAGGCCTCACCTGGCCATGAAACTGTATAACAAACCAAGAGAAAAACTTGATTTCTAAACAGTTAAAGTAATACTTTAATTAAACCCCTTCAATTAATGCTGCACTTCAACCACATATTAATTACATGATTTAAAATTCCCTGTGGTTGAGTTTATGCGTTACTGTCCAAATACTTATGGACCCAACTGTAGATTCTTACTTATACTGTAGTTTAAGCTACAAAAGCAACAGCAAAGACAATGTATGCATGTGTGTGTGCATTTGTGCAGGTCTTTCAGAGTGCGCAGGAGCTTTTGCAAGGCTACCAGGTTCACCCAGAGATCCAGGCTCAGATGTTTGCTTACCTCTTCTTCTTCTCCAACGTGTCACTGTTTAACCAACTGATGGACAAAGGTATAGAAAAAAGCATGCGCACACACACACACTTCTATTAGACTTCCCTCCAGGTTTGTGCAGTTGTGAATGTATATGAGAGAGACAGCCAAGAAGACTGTGTCCTTGTCAGCATTTTGACAGGGGACTAACCCAGATTTGTCCTCAGTGCCCTTCTCCTATCTGCATTCTGTTTCTCCCCCCTCCTCTTCCTCTTCCCCCTCCTCCGTCTTGCCTTCCTCCTTTCCATCTGGCCATCAGGGGCTGAGACAAAGAAGAGCAGAGGTGGGATTGGGTGGAGGCAAGAGAGAGCAGATGGAGCAAGGGAGGAGTGAAAAGGGGCAGAGTGAAGGGTAAAGGGCAGGAAGGTCATTCAGTTGTTGTGATGACTTTGCTAATAGGCTCTTAATTTTTTTTTTTAAAATAGAAAAAGTCATTTAGTGCCAGCTATATCTGCATGTCAGGCCACCTATCCTCGCCCCCACTTTATATCTTTTGTCCTGCACACAGGGACACATACGCACACTCAAATGCATGCCATATGTCTTCATTAGCTGGTGGAAACAGGAGAAATCACATGTCTGGCAAAGGCAGAAGGAGAAATACCTTTAATTCATGCAGGGGCTACACCGTCCCCCCATCCGCCTCCCTCTCTCACTCTCTGTCTGGTTTTCGCTCTGCTTCACTCCCATTTTTGTCGCTCATTGATATTTCTCTACTGATGGTGTCCATGGTAACAGCAAAGTGAGTTTGTAGCAGGTAACGCTGACGTTTGCACTGGGTGCTCCGCAACCCCCCCCCCCCACACACACACACGCACACACGCACACATAGTCGTTCTCATTCAGCTCAACATTCAAAAACCCTACATTCAGACTGCTTCATAATACAGCTGAAGAGAAAAGAAAACCAAGATTAGCAGATATAAAATGGTGGAGGCGCTCATTGTATTGCAGTGAAATGTCACACCGTGCTAACACATCACAATAATTAGCATTTTTGTTATTCGTTTGATTTTTGAGTGTACAGTGACATTTCTGCATTTGTAAAAATCTGCTACAAAGATTTATAACACCTTTTGCTAGGAGGTTAAGAGATGTCTGGTCAGCTTGCAGTGCCTCTCACATAGATTACTGTATGCCTAGACATAAGCCTATTACAGGGGAGGGTGTGTGTGTGCATCCAAAGCATATGGCACAAGTTATGTGTGTGTGTAGTCAGCAGATAATGCTACCAGTTCACTGTCTGCCTGAAGCTTCCCGTCATGTGCTGCTTGTAGAGATTTTTGGGACAGTCATATCGTTTATGACTGATTATTCCACCCTGAGCATGTGCCTGTAGCACCAAGTACTGTCAATAAAAACCCTCAGTTGCTTTTTTATAATGTTTTGCTGATGTTGTGCTTCTTGTTGTCTGACACATAAACCTTTTTAGCAGGTTTATTTTTAACTGTTAGTCACAAGAACAAATCGTTTTTGCAAACAAAGAGTGTTTTATTAACCCTTTAAAGCCTGAACCATGAAATAATTGGCAGGAAATTCAATTTTTTTTTGAGTGTTTTTTGAGCCTTCTGATAAACAAAAGAAACAAATAAACAAAAAGAAATCAAATATTAATTTGCATATATGAGTATTCATTTGTATCATATTTGTTACATGAATCTTCCAAAAGTTTTTTTTGGGTTAAAAGATTAAAATGATGATGTAGAACTCTCAAAACACAAAAACTCATGTATCAGTTATGATACACTTTAAGGGTTTAAGGGTTAAGTTTGTCTATGTTGGGGAAGTTTTTCTTTGAAATGGGACTTTTGAGTTTTACGGGCAGCACGGTGGTGTGGTGGTTAGCACTGCTGCCTCATAGCAAGAAGGTTCTGGGTTTGAATCCACCATTTGGCTGAGTCCTTTCTGTGTGGAGTTTGGGTGGCTTCTCTTCGGGTACTCTGGTTTCTTCCCACAGTCCAAATGTCATTTTCCATCCCACCCCCCACCTCCTGCCTATTTTACACTGTCCTATCTAATAAAGGCCAAAAAGTCTGCTCAAAAATGCCAAAGCCAAAAATGGATCAGATAAATGTCAGCCACTGACAGGGGTGAATGGCATCATATTTGCCTAAAGTTGTATTAGCCTAATATTGTCATCATTTGGCCGATGTTGGGCAATATTAGGCTAATACAACTACTGTGCCTTCCTTGTTATTGCAGCGTTATTGCATTATACATTCCTATTTATATTTACTGTGTTTGAATCCAGTATTTAAATTGATTGCTGTTTCCATAAACTTGCCGACTGCAGAATAAAAAGAAGGTTTTAAGTACAGTATGTCTTTTCAATTCAGTTCAGTCCAATTTTATTTATATAGCGCCACATGACAACAAACAGTCACCTCAAGATGCTTTATATTGTAAGGTAAAGACTTTTTTCTTCACATCTACCCTGGTTGTATAAAATGAAGTTATTAAAGTATTTGCAGACACTGAAAAATGACATTACCGGAGCCCAGTTGTTTGTACCAACCCAAAACTGAGGCCTTAACTCTTTTTTTTTTTAAATAATAAGTAGTACATGCATTACAGCTGCAATGAGGTAACGAAACAATGGGATGCGAGCTTCACAAGTGCTAGATTTATAGTTATCGGCCGCTTAACTTGCCACAAAAGTTCCTTTCAGCTCTTTGATGTGCTGGAAAGAAAGGGAAGGATTACACAAGCAGGAGCTCAGTCAGCTGAGCCCTTCTGCAGAGGTGCATTTGTATTCTGCAAGGAGTAGGTGGTTGCTATTGTTCCACCTACTTCATTCACAACTTAATTAAAAATTAATGTCTGCATTGCCGTACAACACCCACAGACACAAGTGTGTTTTTTTAACTTTTTTACACACCTTCAAAAAAAAATCTACTGCAGTGTTTCTGATTAAAAATGCAAACCCTCCCTTCTATGTGTGTGTGTGCACATGTGTAGGTCCGTCTCGTGGTTGGTTCCAGCGGTCCAAGGTGCTGCAGATTCAGGCGTGTTTGAGGATGGTCATGGAGTGGGCGAGCAGGTCTGGTCTGGGACATTTGGCAGAAAAATTTTTCACCAAACTCAAGAGCACAGTGTCCCTATTGGCCACACCCCCACAACAGCTCACTCAGGTAACGCACGGGAATTTGTCCTTTTTGTTTGTACTGTTCTGTTTTTTTTTAGATGAGCTGCACGCTGTTAGAAGTAATGGGGTGGGAGTACTTGGACATAAACAGAAAACCTTATTATATTATAATTAATCAAGTTTGAACAAGGACAGTTTGCCTCAAATATTCTGCATGCATCTAGTAGGGCTCTCGTAAATGAAGCAAAATGATTGATCAGCTTTTGATGAATTATGTCCTACAAAACCATGCCAATAAACTTGTGACTCCTCTGACGTCCTCTCATCTTCTTCAGTCTGTGATTAATTTCTGCTCTGTGTCTGCAGTTGGGGTGGCGAGCGCTGTCCAGTGAGCACCCAACTCTGAAACCAGTTCAGCTCCACCGGATTCTCACTCAGTACCAGCTCACAGCAGAGATAGGCCCTGTTCCAACATGGCAACCCAGCAGTGAGGACGAGCCATACATATACAGAACAGGTACATGTGTTTGTGGTCAGAGACACTGACAAGATTATGGCAACATGACACCCTCATTATATGAGTTGGGACATTATAGGTACAATAACTAGTCTGAATCTCATGAGTTCATTGTTGGAAGCCTGTTACTGTCATGCTAAAGGTCATCATGTAATGGTATACAGGGGTAATTGGGTATTTGGGTAGCTTGTAGAATGAAGGAGAATATCAAGCAATGACAAATACACATGAAAGAGTGTGGATATTTGCTGCACCAAAGTCTGCATTAAACCAGGACTCCAGCTCATCATTATTCAGAATATGATATTCTCAGTGCATACTATACAGAGACCTCTGGTTATTCAAATCAAATATGTATAGTAATTTGCTATATGCTGATTCTGATCACTTGTCATCTACTTTTTGTTTCTGACTGGGTGAATTTGCTGTTTTTAATTCCAATACCAATACCGATATTTGGTAATTTAAAAATCTGATATATCAGCCGATATCTTTTTTTCTTATAGACACACGAAACAAACAGATTTCCCTAACATTTGTTATGTGTCATTATTTATGAGTCCTTACTAAAGTAATAGGACAATGCAGTTTAAAAATAATCTTGTTTATTGTCACAAGTGGTGGATTACTTGTTTACACTCTGCCCCACTGTTTGGATGAGCCGGTCATTGTGTTTGTGGCGTTCCAAACACGTGTTGTCAACAGGGAAGTTGCAGAGTGCCCTCTAGTTGGCAAACTAAGCAACATCAACACCCATAACAAGGCTTAGGTCGTCTCTTTGTTTTTTAAATTTTCATTTATCGGCTGGTATAAATGCCAATACCAATATGTCAGCTGATATTGGCCAGCTCTAGTGATTAAATAACAAATCAGTCAACCGTTCATAGTAGCTGTGCCAGATATTTAACATATAAATGTACACCATCATTACAGTATTTCATTTTTCTGGCCTGTTTTACGAAGGGCTTTGTAACAAAAAGTAGCAAAAATGGTATCGCCATAATTAATACTGAGTCAATACTGAATCACAGTGATATAACACTGCTATTTATTGACTTTGGAAGCTTCTTGAACATTCAAAACAAAATTGTTGTTTTAATAGGTTTCCAGAACTGTGTAATTCAGCTGAATGAAATAAGAAGCAGCTACTTTCGGCTGTTCCCTTATTCACAAGGGGTCACCACAATAGGTAGCTCCGCGTGAGTTTTTAACGCCCGATGCCCTTCCTGATGCAGCCCGAAAGAGATTTGTGTCTCCTCCTGGGATTGAACTGGAAAACTTTCGCTTGTTAGGTGAAGGTGTGAACCAAAAAAAAAAAGTAGGTTTGCCTGCATATGATTATAGCTCTGGGTTCACCAGCAACTGAGATGCAAGATAGAGGGGCAACCAATCCAGACCTATAATGATTGGTTCCCCCAGGTGCATGCACCAACTGCACCACATTCACCTGCTGGTCAGTGAGCAATCCAACACTTAGTGAACTCTAGGGCTTTTATGGAGCAAGAAGAGAAATGCACTGGATTTGTTATAAAGAAAACATAATATTTTAACTTATCTTGTTTTTGTTATTGTTGGTAGACAAAATTGTAATTGAAAATAAAGATTATTAATGACCCAGTCATACTACAAAGCATTTTCAGGTTGCTTAAAACCAGGATGAGAACATCTCTAGAGAGATATGTTGTACAAAAACACAAACAAATAATTGCAATACTTCTTAAATCCAACACTGGATACTACCTCGCATGTCAATGAACTATGTGTTTGTTTGGAACTTACTTGTGTACATTCAGTACAGTTAATGCTAAACAGCAGCCAGCGCTATTTACACCAACTGTGCGTCATGTATAGAATGTTTAGTCCTGCAAAACAGCAACACAGATTTGCATTACCATCAGTTTTTTGCGTTTCCAGTCGACCTCCTGGAGAGCTTTGAGAACCACCCTCCCATTGTGCTGCCCAGTGCGGGCTTCAGAGTGGACCTGGACAGCGAGTGTGTAGAAGACAGCATCTACAGACAGCTGCTCTACATCCGCCACTACCTGTGGGGGCTCCGCACAAAGACGCAAACGCACACCAACACTCCCATTGTGCAGACACACTCCAATGGAACCAACACAGCTGACTGGCCGGAAGTTCAGGTTCAGAAAGATGGACACACACACACACTCAAATACACACATCTAGCAGTAATCCAGGCCATGTGCTTCAGCAGCTGTAGCTGTTGAGGAGTTCCTCATAATCCCATAAATGAAAGACAAAACCCTCTATTCCAGCCAACCAATGCGTACACACACACACACACACACACACACACACACACACACACACACACACACACACACAGAAACCTAGACATGGTTAAATCATGGTTAATCTGATTAGTCTTTAGGCTGTCTAATTAGTGGGAACGGCTGACTAGACCATAATCCCTAGTGTTACAGCACCCTCATATGTACACATACCTACACAGAAGAATATGCATTTAGAAGTATGCCAAATGGGACATTGATCTATACAATGATTATGCATTCAAACTTTGATCATCTCTAATCGTTTTTATCTAGGAGCAAAGCTTCAGGCACACATGTGCTCATAGGTGAAAGAAAAAAGGAATATTAGTTTCTCCTATCAGTTGCATCCTCACTTTAGTTGTCAGATTATCCTCTAAAGTCTGTCTGTCCCGTCCAAACACAGAGGGAGCTGCTACCTCCGGGCCACAGTAGTCCCCGCTCAGGGGGTCCTGGGGATGATGGGACAGCAGAGCCGGGAGAAGAGAGAGGACGGGACAGACCCTCAGGCCAGTCGCACACACATAGCCTCAGAAGGAACGGCACCGTTCACCACCCTCGAACAGCAAATCCAGACCCGTCCTGCCTCCTGACTCCTCCCAACACCCCTCTGTATCCAGAAGGTGGAGGTGGCGGAGGAGGAGGGGGGCCTGTGCCGCACATCAGTAGCAACATCCAGACCAACGGCTGCACCAGCAGAACTGTGGCTGAATGTAAAAAGGCCAATGGACTCATCACCAACGGACTGGAGGGTAGGCTGTGCTATTTACAGGAGGTGGACAAAATAACAAAAAAAACATAAGCAGATTTTATTTTTTCCAAATCCAGTACATAAAAACACAATTCATGGCCTCTAAAAGTACCCCCATTTAATCAGAGCTTCCCAAAAAACAAACGCATGCTTCACATGAGCTGAATTTTATTATTTATTTTTTTTATTAGGGCTTTGCACTGAATTACCTAACGTGGTGTTTTTATTTTGTTATTTTTATTTTGTCCACCCCAGATGTGCAAGTTTAAATCTTACAGTTCATTTTTACACACTGAGAATGCTCCAGGTACTTCTTTATTAAAATTCAGCAACAGTGCAGATGCCTCAGAAGTAGACACCTGCAGATATTGACAGCCATTGCTCTCGTTTCCAAAAATTTGAAATCTGTGCACCTCACTGCGGCAAAAATCATTGTTAATTAAGGTCACATGAATCCAGAGTTTGCTGCGGCACTACGCTCTCTGCATAACAGAATTAATGAAGAAACTGCAGCTTTACACTAATCAACCATGTCACCGCCAATAACCAGTCACTCAGATTTTGTCTGTGTGTGTGTGTGTGTTGTGGATAGGTTTATCTGCACACCATTTATCAGTATGGCATGTTAGTAGCGTATACACTGTAATACTGCTCAATTCAAAAACAGCTGTGGATCTGCATTTATTCATGCCCTTTCAGTGCAGACTTAAAGTGTGTGCAACAGTTGATCCCGTTTAGTGTAGTGAGTGTGACCTCTGCAGGCAGCAGCATGCGTGTGTGATACAGGAGCTGCACCTTTGCACGTGTCTGAGTATCTGTGTGTTTCTTCTGCATAGCAAGTTTTTTTTTTTTTTTGTCTGTTTGTCCAATCCCATAGCGAGACCGTGTGTGTCTTTGTGTGTGTTTTGTGCCTTTGGATATCTGTGTCCTCTGCAGGGTGTATTAGTGGGTGTGAATTCCCTTTCCCTGTATCCTCCCACGGCGTCCATTCCCTTCCTGATGACTTGTGTGTGGTGTTTGTAGTGGAACTGGACAAGGGACCCTATGGACTGGGCATGGGACTCATAGACGGCCTGGTAAGTCGAGAGTCAAACACAGATATCACCTTCTATCGTGTTTCAGTTGTGTATTTCAATCTGTTTCATCACTATTTTTGCTAGAAAATTTGTGTTTAAAAAAAAAAGGAAAACATTTAAGTTTAAAATGACTGATTCCAGTGAACCAGAAAAGGTTCACTGTACTCATGCTGCGCTTACATGCAGTTCATAGTTTAAATCAGTAGTAAGTTGCAGTTAATAGTAAGGCGTTACACAGCTTTAATGGACACCTGCCACTGGCCAAGTACTTTCCCTGGCTGTGGTATTAATCGATTTCCATTGCCTTCTCCCTCCTGCAGCACACTCCTCTCAATGCTCCAGGCATTTACATCCGGACTCTGATCCCTGATGGGCCGGCTGCAACTGACGGCAGACTGAGAATCGGAGACCGCATCCTGGCAGTGAATGGGACCAGTCTAATAGGAGCAGACTACCAGAGGTAAAGTTACAGTGGAGCTGTCTGTCAACAGCTGGTGGAGATGAATGATACCTCTGAGTAATATTGACATTAATGACAATAACCAGTCTTTCCAAAATGCCACTGGTGTCAGCTTCTTATGCCAATTGATTACTTTGATTGGTCCAAGCTCAGACAGTGATGCCCTGTTATCCTTACATTTCTGCTGAGCGCCAAGTAACCAGACTCTGTCCTCTCTCTCCACTTCCTGCTGTTTGTGCCATACAGCGCGGTGGATCTGATTCGTCTGGGAGGGGGTCGACTGCGTTTCCTGGTAGCCAAGTCCGACCCGGAGGTCTCGGAGAAGATCAGTGCTTCTTCCTGCTGATCACCTCGGCCTTCCAGCAAAGACGTGCACAATACACTACACCGGACTGGAGATAGGAACCGATGAGGAACACAGATGTGTGCACTGACAAACAGGGTACACACAAACCCACACCCAAAGGAACACCTACGCCTCATGAAATATGAATGTGAAACCCAGCGTCTGCACGGCACAAAGCCAAGCAGATAACACTCCACAACTCCTCTGAACAGCTGCCATACCTGCTTCCCTCGCGCAGACCCCTACTGGGTTTGCATAACAGACACAATCTTAAACCCTCTGCGACATCAAAGGAGGCCGCAGTGTGGAAAGTTGCCTAATTAATCAGCATTTGAGGTGGGTTAGGTCTAACCAATCAGTATGCAGTGTGAGGCGGTTTAAAGCACAGCAGATTCTCATCGAGTCGAGCCCAGAGGCCTGTGTGACTTCTGCCAGTGGTATTTTAAGAGTCATTTCTATTAAATTCCAGATGTAAATAGCACGACGAGATGCCTACCCAGCTCTCAGAGTGAAAGACTCTGAAAAAGGTGGACACAAACTAAAGATGTACTTTAGAATTTTAAAAGCATTTTCAGACAAACTGAGGATCAGTGAACGCCTGAATGTTTTGTAAATCTGTTTGTTAGCGAGCAGCATCACGTCTACTCCACTGATGCAACTTTGTGAACGAATGTTGATTTTTGCACTGAAGAGTTGAAGAAAACAGAGGCAGCGAACTCAAAAGGACCGGTAACATTGCAGCTGGGCTTTACCTCCGGGGGAAGGGGGCAATAAGATGAACTCTTTGCAGTACTAAGTTGTTGTGTGACTTTATTAACAACCACATCATCAAGACAACATGCCTCACTCCAGACTTCCAGCTGCACGCTTGCAGTGTCTTTAAACAGCAGCGTAAACAGCTGTTTGTAAATATTATTTGGATGTTCAAAACAGAAACCCCAACTCCATTTTTTTTTCCTGAAATATACTCAAGACAGGAACACTAAAACTTACAGATGGAGAAAAGGTAAAGTGTGGTTATTGGTTGTACTTTTTTTTTTAATTTATGTATTTATTTTGAAAAGGAATGTATGATTTGTGCAGTGAGGAATGTTTGTGCATATTAAATAGATTGTTCAACAAAATTACAAAAAAAAAAAGTGGTAGCTATCCATGCAGACTGTTTGTACTGGTTCAGAAAATTTGAGATACTGGTCTAAGATTTCTGTCTGAAATCATATATAGTGGCCCTTAATTTTGCATTGAATAAAACAAATTTAAAACTTTCAGCAGCAGTTGTTTTAACAGGCAAAGCATCCCAGCTACTCTGGATAACACACTATGGTTATGGCAAAAAAAAACAAACCTTTTTTTGGAAGAAAAAGCACAAAACCAAAATCTTAATATCAAACATCTGCATATTAAATATCACCAGCTCTTCTAAATGTCATTGTGGCTCATTAAGCTACTTTTTCAAAAGTCTTTAATTCAAAACCTGGTTTACTGCAACAACAAAAACAACAACAAAAAAGATGATTAGGCTGCAGTTGATTAGGACAAAAAAAAGACAAAAAAAAAGTACCTTCTACCTCTTGTTCCTAATCACTTTAGCCTGATAGAAAAACATCACAAGATGAGGAAAAGATCCAGAGAAGCCTGGGGCTCAGAGAGTCCTTGACTGCACTTACAAGAGACTCCTTAACGTGACAGCGTCACTAATGTGTAAAAACTAACAATGTCTGCAAAGTGAAATGAAATGGTTGACAAGTTGAGGCCGGACAACTAATCTCTTCGTGCTGAAGGGATGATCCAACCTTTATCGAGGCTTTCTGTGGCTGAAGTGAAATTAAAGATAATTCTGAAGGCTGCCAATTCAGCAACAAGCAAACTGAGTTATGGTAAAACGTAAACTTACCTTGATCTTGCGAAGCAGGTTTTATCACAGCAGCATAATGTTCAAAGTTCAGCCGTGCCAGTTATCAGTGCGTCTCTATCGGGTATGAGACAGGATCATCTCATTTCCTTTCATGAGCAGTCATCGTATTCTCCGTTAAAGGAGGTAATAAAGGAAGCATGGAAATACCTTTCCTTCATCGTATAGAGTCTGACTGCCTCTATACTTCACTTGGGAGTCTTCCTCTGCAAAATTGATTCTTCAACCATAGCCTCAGTCAGCTCCATATGAGTGACCTGACCTACTTTAACCATCAATCACAGCAAAGGATCCCTTGGTCAACACCTGCTAGTTTGCTCTCCTGACACTCCTTTACATCTGGTAATGTAATGAGTTGTATCTAGCTGGTCAATTGCACTGTGGATTAACAGGCCCATTCTTTTTCCAATTAGTAATAATGGTGAGGCTGTTAAAGTGGGAAAACAAAAACAAAAAACCCCCACGAACCCAGAGACTGAGTTTAAACCCTCAAACCCTGAATCAGGGAGGGAACCAGCAGATATGTCAGTTTTACTTGTACCATAAATTTACTGATTGTTTCAGCATTTTGAAGCTTGTTTTCCTGTTATTGTTCCTCACACACACACACGGTTTCACTCTCAACTTTTGTTTCTTTTCATTTGTTTGCAACAACATTTTACTTTTGTGCATTTTGAGGTTTGTATGACAATCTCATGCATGTTGGCTTCTGGTCATTATTTATACTGTTAACAATGGTACTTGAGAATAAAGACTGTTGGATACTGGAGCTTTGCTGGTTGCTGCAGACTGCAGTTTCAGACATGCCAGCCGACTCTTTCTCACAGGAGAGAGGACAACGCAATATGTAAGTCAATGAGGAATTTTAATTTGTGCTACACATTTTAACAAATCACAAAAACAAACATTTAAAAATACATATACTTCTCTATTTCCAGAATGTTTACGTATTGATGACTGCTGTTTTTACATATAGCAAAATATTTTTTCTCTCTTTCCAAAATAAGAAAAAATACCTTCTGAAGAGCTTTGTCATTTAGCAGATAGAGCAGCATACAATCATTACGCATTTTTTCTCCCCTCTAATAATGTGCAACAACAATCATTGAATACCTGATTCCCAGCTATAAACGAGGCCTGTGTGAGGACATTTGGAAAAAGCTAAAGGCAGAGTGAGGCTGAGAAGAATAGAGCAGGAGTTTTGAAAGTGTTAAAGAAAATCTAATTAACGTGGCGTCTGTGGCAGGAATTGCCGACAGCTCAATGCCTCTGTGGAAACTGCGAAGACGAGAAGATGAGAATACTGCAAGGAGGCGGCAGAATAAAACTGTAAAATTAATTTAGGGAAACAAGAAAGCAACAGAGTGGTGAGCCGAGGACAGAAGATGCCAAAAGTACCGTACAGAATGAAAGAAAAAGATGAGCACAGTTGAAATTTGTGGTCATGTGTTGGTCCCGCCCTTCCCCTGAAAAAAACTGATGCAAGCCTACCGATGCAGCGTAAATGTCACCGCTGTAGTGTCGCCGATCATCAGCTGTTAAAGCACTATGTTACTCTAAAAATGGTAAAGCTGTCTAAAGGTTAAAATAAAATGACAAAATGTAGAAATATTTAAGGCTTTAAGGATTATTACAATAATGCTTTTCTGTGCTAAGACAATCCAAAAAAAAAAAAAAAAATACGCACAGGCTGCTCCATTTCTCCTTTTACTGCTACTGAAACAAGACAAATTTTTTTTTTAAAACAATCAGTTTGTCTACATTAGGTTAGCTCCACTTCAATCAGCTCCATATAGTTGCCCATTTTTTCCTTTCTCTTCCACCCGAACATCGCGATCCTCCTGAATCTGAGGAGCCTCGCACTGATAAACCACACTGGACTGAAGTGAAGCAAAAACTGCAAACTGCTGGTTTATCATACCTGGATTTCCTCGTATCTGTTCTCCAAAAACAACATGCCTTTCTTTCTCTTTTTTTTTTTTTTTTATTTATTTTGCTTTAAAGCAAAGCCAAGAACAGAGACGTCTCACATTCTGCTCTTGGCCTTAAAATTAATGTCTGTCTGTTCTTGTCTGAAACCGCTCATTTAATGTCTTCTGTCTCACTTTATCCGTGGAAGATAGCCTTATGAAGAGTACAATCATATTCTTTAAGTCTCCCAGGCCTTATCAACCTAGTGCGGGCATATGTAGGCTAAGTCCTCTCTAGCCTTCAGCCCACGACGGTATTAAACGACACGATTCATCAACTCTAAGTTATCACAGCCCTTTCTGTGGATGCAGGCCATTCACATCTCACATTCCCTGGTTTTACATCAGGCACCGACTCTAATCAGAAGCGCAGGAGATTTGAGTTCTTTGGCCTGAGAGTGATCAGTGATGTATCTGAGATTTCCAACATTCACACAGTAAGAGTAGTGCTGAAATGACTATTATATTTAATAACCTTATTTCTCTGAATTGTCAGTGAATGATGGATTACATAAAAAAAAAGAAAAAAGTTCTAAAAGATATTCTTGCATTTTTAATTTCAGCACAAATTTGAAAGGTTTCATCTATTTTTGAGCAAAGAATGTGTTCTTTTTAATTCCCTTCGGAGAGACTGCCTGTCGGACGTGTCGGCTACAGTCGCATCAAATGAGTAAAAAAGGTGACGCGTTAGGGGACGATAGAGAGGCTGTCCACTGGGTACCTGGTGAGTGGCCCTGAGTTTTACTGCCTAGCGTCGTGTGTTTGTGATGCCATGGCAACAATGACAGGCTGTTGGCCAGGTGTGACTTGACGCTGAGCAGATTCAGTCCCGCCCTCATCCTCCATCTTTGGCCGCTTGGCCTGGGGCTCCCCTGGTTGTCCAGCTAAAGTTTCTGCACTGGGCAGTCTGCTCACCAACACAGGAGGGGAGCTGGAGGCCTGAGCGGCCAAAATCTGCAGAGGAGTACTCAGGCCTGCACAGGAAAAAAAAAAGAAAAAAGAAGATAATGAGAAAAGAGGTTAGCTCCAGTAAGGGCCATGTTATCCTTAATGGGACACCAAATTCAAATACAACTTTTTCTTCTGGGCTGTTAAACGGGTTCTCTCTAGAATGTTTTGTTGCAAATTGCCCATTTTTGATTTTGAAAAACAAAAAGGCCCGGTACTTATAGAATGCTTTTCTACTCTAATTGAGCACTCAAAGCGCTTTTTACTACGCACCTCATTCACACAGCACTTTTTTCTAAGCGCCTTATCTAACATGCACGTACATGTTAGATAAGGCGGTGAAGGGTTGAATATCTTGCTCAAGGATATTTCAACATGTAGGATGAAGACGCCGGGGATCAAACCGCTGACCTTTTGATTAGCACGTGACCCCCACACTACTTACTGAACCACAGACACCAAGCTGTCTGCTGTAAAGATGTCTGGCTTCTTTTGAATATGATGGAACATTGTGGTGTTTGAAACACAAAAAAATACTTTGCAAAAAGCATTAGTTAAACTCAGCAATGTCTCTTTGCAAAGATATCTCTCTGCCATTGTTTACATCCCATCACGAGCACGAGACTCAGAGCACACTTCCTCCTGCAGCAGGATACATCCGAGAAAACAGTTCCTACATAGATAAATAATGCTCTTTTTTACCCCCCTGAATAACCAGGTTATGATTAAAAAAAAATAAACCATTGAGTGTGAGGTCTATTTCAAACAGTGAACGGTCCCTCTGAGAAGTTGAAGAAGGGACACTTAAACTGCCGTTCATGTTGACATTCAACATTTCATATTTCAGCCTGGATGGCAGTCACTGCTGGGAAAAAGGAAAAAAAAGAAAAAAACCCAAAACATCTTACCAGATGCATTAGTAAGGCTGGTTGCTGTGACAACAGCAGCAGTGGTGTGTTTGCCATTCTGGGTAATAGGGCGAACAGGAAGTTGATGTAAACCTGGGGTCAGATTACGTCCTTCCCCGCCCTGCACCGCACTCTCCACAGTCTGGATCACTCGCTCTCGGGTCAGCTGTGCTTCTGAGGGCAAAACATATGATCCAAAAGTGTAAACTCATCAGAGATGAACAATATCTGTCAGATAATCTGGTTGGATTGGGTTTTATTTTGCACCATACCTTTTTAAAGCAGCGATCAAACATTTGTCAAAGGTGAACGTAACATGTAATTTCTTACGTATCGGTTTACAATACAGACAGGTAGCGCTGTCATCTTAACACAAAGGATGCTAAAAACGTGGCTCTTAAAATCATGATATAATGAGCCACAAAACACAATTTCATATGGAGTTCATAACCTGTATACCAAACAAAGCCTTTTCTCATCAGATTGTACAGCTAATGGAAATTAGCGTCAGTAAGATCAGAGATATTTGTGTTGTGTTTTAATCCTGCTTCACATACATCTCTACACTTCACAAGACAATATCTTCACAGCTTAGGTTTGTGCCAGCTACACGTTACAAGAAATTTGCCAATTAGTGTAACAAAACTGGAAAGTATTCACAAGAGTGACCAACCAAATGTGTGGGAGCTTAAGATGTGGACTATGACAAGCCCACAACATCTTTAAAGAGTCAAAGATGAAGATCAGCAGAGAAACCTGTGTATTGTGTTACGATGGATTGCATCACGCAGAAAAAGCATTTCAAAAATAGATCCCCATGACTGTACCTCTGAGATCACTGTTGCCCTCTACTCCTCCAACAGCGGGGGCACTGTACCCATTTGGAGGGACGCTGGTAACCACCCGCACCATGGTGACAGAGGGCTGAGAGGAGCTGTGGAACACATGGATGGGTTGGACTTGGCCACTGCCACCTGGAACCAAAGCAAGGGCTTTCCCCGAGCCTGCGGACAGTGCTGTAGGATGAGTGGGAGTGGCCATGATGACAGGCTGAGCACTGACTGGGGAGCCTGCGTAGAGGCAGACACAAATTATTTCATCTCTTTTAGGAAGCTCTTCATATCTGGACTTTGAAATGGATTTTGTTTGCATGCATACCTGGGGCACTTTGAGAATACCTGTACTCAGGTACAGATGCCAGTTTGCTAGCCAGCTGTTCGTGATGGTCGTGGGGGATGGGAGAGCCCTCCCTGCTCAGACATTCAGGAGTCTGCAGCCCGCTTGATGGAGAAAGAAGTCCCTGGTGGGTCGGCGATGCAGGAGCACTCCTGCATGGCAAAATATAGAAAAAGGAGAGAAACCAAATAACTAACCAACAGACTTCTAGTTACACATGTAGAGCTCCGCATTGTCAGCACCCTCTACTGAAACAGGCAACCTCAAAACCGGACTTACTTTGTTCTGTCCAATCAAATGATTGCAAGAAGCAGAAGCAGAGAGAAGGGATAAAGGGTTAACTGAATCACACGTGTGTTTGTGTGTGCAACTGAAGGCCACTGATGACCCACTGAAGAACCCACCTTGATGACAGAGGTCCAAATGGGGTCCTAAAACAGGCCACTCCTCTTTGCCGTCTCTTCCTGAATGCTTGCTCCACCAGCTTGGCCTCAGAGGCAGAATCCAAACGCCAAAAACTTCC
Organism: Pterophyllum scalare; assembly: GCA_024447675.2. Lineage (NCBI taxonomy): Eukaryota > Metazoa > Chordata > Actinopteri > Cichliformes > Cichlidae > Pterophyllum > Pterophyllum scalare. Next base: position 29,852 of record JAMQGT020002490.1, read on the forward strand.
CTTCCCTGGTTCATCCTGAGAGCGGGCCACTTTCAGGAAGTAGCGGTTCAGAGAGAGATTGTGTCTGATTGAGTTCTGGAAGAAGGGAAATTTTGTATCACTGGACAGAAATATTAGTTTTAAAGAGAGTGTTGCAGAAATTGAGCAAAGAGAAACACAATGTTTTTCTTCCCAACTTACTCAAATAAAGTTGTATTTCAAGGGGGAAAAAGAAAAAAAAAGAACCCTACCTGCCAGCCCTTGTCTGCAGTGCGGTAGTAGGGGTAGTGTTTAGTGATGTAGGCGTAGATACCACTGAGAGTCAGCTGCTTATCTGGGGCTGAAGAGATGGCCTGGACAATCAGCTGTGCATAGGAATAAGGTGGCTTGGACTCATCCTGGTCAAAGAAAAGACACAAGTCTAAATAAACACACATCCAAGTATCATACTGTACTTTTTTCTAAAGTTAAATATTAACAGGCAATTTCTTAGAAGCAATCAGGACTGGATGTTTACCCTGGGACTGTCACCACCAGCTGACTCCCCTCGCTGCTCACTTCCCCCACTTCTCTGCTCAGCAATACCTCGTCTCTGCTCAGAAACAGCTTTGGCAGCATATTCAGCTGCTAACTGGAGGTCAGAGGTGACGTTGCGTCCGTAGCGATACCCTGATGACCCTGCCCCGCGCGGACTAGCTGGACAGGAGTTAGGAACACTGGGAAGACAGAAATAGAGGAAAGAGTCTATTTTACACAAGGTTACAGATATGGTTTCAGGCTACAATAAAAATAACCTAAACAAAATGATAACATTAATCTTGGTCTAAAAGGATGTGCAGGCAGTGTGATACTTGTAATATTCATTTCAGACACAGACTCACAGTAAACAGCAATTGTAATTCAGTATGCGGGCAAGACAAGAGAATTTATTTGATAATTACATTAACGCGTTCCAGGAGAATTTAACCTCCGCAGGCTAACCAAATGGAGGTAACAGATTTTCATGACCTCCAGTTTAGAGTTAGGTTGTTTTTTTGCCAAATGCTGAACCAGCTTTTTCTTTGAAATAAAGTCCCATGCAAGCACTTTTGGCCTTGAGAGTTTTTCTATTTGGGTTAAAAAGTTATTAAGAAATAGTGTATGTTATCCTAACACTGACACCGGTGAAAGGAAAGCAAACAAAGCAACCAATAATGTGTGAAGATTGTATCCTGCTATGAATGCCCCCAAAAGACTGTATAATTTGACAGGTCAAACATTTCAAGGTTTAATTAGAGTCATTAATAAATCCTCATACTTTAAAGTAAAAACAATAGCATAGTTATGATAGAGTGGGGAATAAAGACTACATGATTTAACAGTGTGAAGTATGAAGGTCTGTTCAAGCCTGCAGTTTCTAATCTTCATTTTGCTTCTAGCATTTTACTGAACACTGTATGTAATTGGAAGATAGTGAGCAAAAGTTAGGAAGTCTGAAAAATGCTTATTTACAATTTCTATGGAATCTTAATGAGACTGGAAAATAAGAATCCACACCTTACAGTACGGTACTTCCTACTAAAATACAACAATGAGACAAAAGGAGAGACGTGTATTAACTGTAACGAAATGTTGCTGATGGGCACTGCACATCGTTCCCAGTAAACTTTAAAGCAATTCTGCATCATCTACACAGGCATTTTACAGTAAAATTCTTTCACCATATAAGTCACAAATGTAGTGTCTACAAAGATTTATGAGCCTGACCGATATTACATGCATGCCGATATTAAAGGCCAATATGAGCCCATTGGCTGGGCTGTGAAACACTTTCCCTTACACACAAGAACTACAACAAAAAAAAAAAACCAAAAAAACAAAGCACAGCCCTATGGTGTTAAAAATGCAATGTGATCACAAAACGCACAACAAGCATAAATGCATTAATTATTAACTGGGCGTTATCTGCTGCTGTTGAGAGAGAGAACACAAGGAAAACCCAGTAACTTCCCACACAATACACACCTGCTTCTGTTAGTAAAGTAAACAATGGTTTCTGGGAGAGCCAGTAAGCTTTGATTTGCCTCTAGCAACAGAGAGCCACGAATACAGAGTGTAACACACACACACACAGGGGGAGAGCGAGTATGTTTGTAGTTTGTGGCTAGACAAACTAGGCTGCAGGCTCAGTGCTGAAAAATGAATAAAAATGAACAGAAACATCCAATGCTGCTCAGGATCTCCTTAAGTATAAAAATACTTAAATTTGTATCTGTCAGTCTGCTGAAACTTTGTTGTGTGTGTCTCCATGAGGGAGCAAGGGTCGTCTTTGCTTTCCCCCGGACACTCTTAAAGCAACCATCCCCCCTGCAGGGCATGTGCGCGAGGGCCAGCAGTACAAGAGTGCATGCTGGCAGAGGAAGGAGAATGTGATTTTATTCTTCAGTTCATTTACGTTGCCAAACAGGAAAAGTGACTCTAAGCACCCTGCAAGTGGGACCACGTGCCTTTACACAATACTCTTCCACTGTACATAGTGGTATGTAGGTAGTGGTGGGGAAGGTGGCCCAACCATGTGCCCGAAAAAGGCCATGGTGAGAGTGGGGCAGAGATATATGAGCGAGCGTCTTTACTCTGTGTCTGTAGTGTGTCCATGTGCAACAGGACAGGAGCTTGAGAGCTGAGTGGGAGGGGAAGGGGGCTCTGAAAAGGAAACCACTAATGGACGGGAAAAACGGCCCACAGGCAAAACAATCTGCCCCGGTAGCCAATTGCACGCCTCGAAACTGCAGCATCCCATATAAGGCAAGCACACACGCGCTGACATTGGTGGGGATACGTGATGCAAGTGCAGAGGGAAACCACCAGAGGGCACGCACAGCTCCACCGAACAGTCGCACATGTTGTGTATATTTACAGAGCAGAGATTTTTCAAACATGTGCCATCACAGCCTATTAAACCCAAGCTTCTCTCTCTCTCAACCCAAACACTAGCACATGTTCAGCTAGAGTGCACGATAGCAGTGCACACTACACTGCTTCACAAAAAAACTAAACTGACAGCTTAAAAACATTCTGACCAGCCTAAAACTTTCACTGTATAAAAAAGGATCCTCCTCTTTCACTGTTATCGTTTACATTTAAACTAAAACATTTAATTCACCTATTGAAAAAGGCTTAATGTTTTTTTGAAATTTCTTTTTATGCATTTATTCTTATTCTACTTTGTTACTGTCTCCTATTCTTTGACATTTACTGTCTTGTGTTCTTGTACGTGACCTCTTCCAACACATTTGTTTTATTTGCATTATCTGGTTAATTGTAATTGTTCAAAATAAAATTCAGTGCTGCAGCAAACATCACTTTTCCACCACAGATTACAAAAAAAATCTGCCCAATATTTTGAAAACTGGTCTTCATGTCAAAAAGTCCAAAAACAACCACTGACACTTTCAAAATAATAAAATCCAAATGCTTCTTTTGCTTAACCCAAAGTCTAAATGAAAAAAAATATTCAATTTACTGTCCCATAAAAATAAAAAATAACCAGAAATCTTCTAATTTGATCTGAAGATTTTTCACTAGAATGAACAAATGTCAATTTTCTGTCAGCTAAATAATATAGTGGCTAACACATTACACATGAAAGACCCCTGGTTTGAGACCAGGCGCAGACAAATTTATTAAGCTACATAAAGCTGTGCTGCCAAGAAATTTCTTCCAAATAAAAACATCCTACGGCTTCTGCTGCCAATACGGACGGCCTGCTTTGCATTTATGAAGTGTTTACATTACATGCTGCATGAATATATCAGTGTCCACATGACTGTGTGTCTGGTTTACCTGATGGTGCCTGTGGGTGAGGGCAGCGGAGAGCCAAACGCCCTCATGTGCTCTTCGTGTTGCTGCGCTGTAGGAATGCTGATTTTAAGAGGAGAAATCTGGGGCAGAAGCGAGCGAGGGGGAGAAGAGGGCTGCTCCTTCTCTCGGTGCTCCTCAACCTCCAGGAGCGACATGAACTGGATCTTGATTGCGGTGCTGGGAAAACGAAACATGCACCTAAAAAGCAGCGGGAAGGGGGACGCCACAGGACAGAAGAACGAAAAACAAGAGATAAATGTGATGCTGGTTTATCCATCAGTAAAGCATTAAAACATTAACTTTTTTGGTCACCTCATGTGATCTTCCTGGGAGAAATTTGCTTAGCTGCTGCCACAGAAACAGATCAGCACCTCGCAGAGGTGTGTTTAGACTCTAAACCCTCTTGTCAATAACAATTTAAACATTTCCTGTGCAACCAGGCAACTTAGAGGAAGACGGTGAGATATGACTGAAATTGAGAAAAGAGCTGCTAAATGACTGGTAGCGAGATTGTTGTGTCAACCACCATCTCCAAGGGCAAGAATAAATGTGCAAACTCAACATCTTTACACTTCTTACAGCAACACACAGCCCCCCCAACAGTGTATATCTCCCATAATATTAAATCATAAAGCGACGACACTTCCCACGTAACTACAGGGGTTTGTTTACAATACAAACAATATCTCACCACCTCTTGTGGACAAAAACCTAAACTGGTGTACACATAAAACTCACCAGCCTGCACCTCCTTTTCTATTCTGCTTTTAACAGGCCTGAACAACCTCTGCAATAAAAGCAACGATCAGTCACAGGTCCAAGTTAGTTCAAGCCTAAACAAAGCTAATTACATGTGTGAGGGATTTGGTAAATGTTTTACAATGGAAACTTAATGACTGGTGTAAACTGTTTCAATTTCCTCCCAACAGACTCCAGCAAGAGTAGTGACTTCACTGCACCCTTTCTGATCTCATGGCAAAGAGCCCGAAGCCCGACTAATTCTACTAAAGAAAGACGGTATCTACAGAGGATCAGGGCGTTGAAAGACGTTCCAGACGCACCAGTCTATGAGAAAAATATAGAAGAAATGTTCTTCCCGAAAACCTGCAGCTGTCGCTGGAGCCATGAAAACACTGCTCACAGCTGTTTTTGCCTACAGTGGACCATCCTCCAACACCAGGTGTCTGGGCATGGAACACAGGAGGCCTGTGGCAGCCCTGCAGAAGCTACAGCGTTGGACAGCTGAGGCAGAAAAGACCGCATTCAGCAAAAGACGCTTACTTCTGTCCTTCAGCTCAATGCCAGAGAGGCAAAGGAAAAAAAGACAACACTCACAGGACAGTTCAACTCGAGCTCACTAAAGGAAACAGACAGCAGTGGAAGAAGCTTCGGTCCTATTGGACCAAATGTTAGCTTCTTTCTCATCTCCAGCATGGTGGTGGTAGTATGCTGTGTGGATGTGTCACTCTGGCTGAATGATTTAAGACTCGAGAAGGTAAACAAATGCAGCAAAATACAAAAGATATGGAGATATGTAGTTTTTTCTTTTAAATTGCAAAGTTCAAATAAATCTACAGTACTGCACAAAAGTCTTCTCATTTCTTTATATTCTGCTTCAAAGGAGCCACTTTCTTTTAAATTTTCTTCCTTTTTTTAAGATTTAGTTTTTTGGGGCATTTCTGCCTTTGATAGTACAGCAGTGAAGAGCAAAGACAGCAAAGAGCATAGACAGAGGTGGGTAAGACATGCAGCAAAAGGCCAGGGCCGGACTCAAACACGGGCCGCTGCATTTCAGCTGTATGGTATTTGGTCCCCTTGCTCAACCAGTGAGCTGGCAGCCAGACTTTCTTTTCATTTTTCAAGTGCTCATGAGCTTTCAAAGTTTTTCTTTTGGACATTGGCTGCTTTTTCACTTATTTTCAGTCGAGTCCTTGTACCTGACCATTTTCAGAGGAATGTTTTTTTTGTTTTTTTTTAAAATCATCTTTCTCTGTTAAACCAGGCTTTCCTCTTCAGGCTTTGAGCGTGCTCACATAAAGAGGGGCATTTTGCAGGTCATATGAGTCTTCTTCCACATAAAATGATCCCTATGAGTGCTGCCTACCCCAGAAATGTTATGTTGATAAAATGGTGATTAAAAATCTATAAAGAACATAACAAATATGACAGTGAATCACGCTGGCAAATAAGAGATGAATCCTGCAGAAAATCATTTATCTGGAGATTTTCTGCACAGAGCGGTAAAACAAACATTTTAATTCAATTATTTTAGGTCTGAGTGCACTCTCAGTGCTGATGTTTATTTTTAAGGTGACAGCTGCACATTAGACCTCTGAAACCTCTTAACTGGATCTATTTAAACATTATATTACTATATATACACTATATTGCCAAAAGTATTCTGTCTGCCTTCACACACATAAACTTGAGTAGCATCTCATTCTTAATGCAGAGGGTTTAATATGAGGCCAGCCCACCCTTATAACAGCTTCAACTCTTCTGGGAAGGCTTTCCACAAGGTTTAGGAGTGTTTATGGGAATTTTTGACCTTCCTTCCAGAAGCACATTTGTGAGGTCAGACACTGATGCTGGATGAGAAGGCCTGGCTCACAGTCTCCACTCTAATTCACCCCAAAGGTGTTCTACTGGGTTGAGGTCAGGACTCTGTGCAGGCCAGTCAAGTTCTTCCACACCAAACTCACTCATCCATGTCTTTATGGACCTGCTTTTTGTACTGGTGTGCAGTCATATTGGAACAGGAAGGGGCCATCTCCAAACTGTTCCCACAAAGTTGGGAACATGAAATTGTCCAAAACGTCTTGGCATGCTGAAGCATTAAAAGTTCCTTTCACTGGAATGAAGAGGCCAAGCCCAACTCCTGAAAAACAACCCCACACCATAATCCCTCTCCAACTTTACACTTGGCACAATGCAGGCAGACAAGTACTGTTCCCCTGGCAACCACCAAACCCAGACTTGTCCATTGGATTGACAAATAGAGAAGTTTGAGTCATCAGTCCTGAGAACATGTCTTCACTGCTCTAGAGTCCAGTGGCGGCGTGCTTTACACCACTGCATCCAATGCTGTGCATTGTGATTGGTGATGTAAAGCTTGTGTGCAGCTGCTCAGCCATGGAAACCCATTCCATGAAGCTTGCTACACACTGTTCTTGAGCTAATCTGAAGACCACATGAAGTTTGGAGGTCTGTAGGGACTGACTCTGCAGAAAGCTGGTGAGCTCTGCACTAGGTAAAAAGAGTCACTTTCATGACACAGAAAACTGACTTTATGCTTGTCACTGCTCGCTAAGCCATTAATCTGGCATCCTAGTACAGGCCTCTGAACTAGTTGTGTTGTGCCTACACATAACAGAGAACTTAGCAAAGAACAAATTTTAAATTGCATCTTCAGGCACTTTTTTACTAGCAGCGTGTCACAGAAGCACATCATTTGTTCCCATTTCTTTAGCTGAATGTAGTAAAAAAGTCAAAGATAACAGTTTGACCGTCATAAATTGTATTTTTGTACCAACAAGATGATTCCCACAGAGCTGTTAGCCAAAGTCATGCAATATCTCAGCAGGTGTGCAGCGTATCATATCCTTAAAATTTCTGGAAAAAAAAAAGAACGATAAGACGTGGCAGGCCTAAAAAAAAACTACCTACAGCAGATGAGCAGTATCTGAAAGACATGTCCTTAAGAAACGGGGGAAAAAACAGCAAAGACCTGACACGGGACCTGAGAGATGCATCTGGTCCTTCAATTGATCCATCTACTGTTCACTGAGGCCTCATCAGAAATGGTCACAGTGGAAGGGTGGCTGTGAAGAAGCCATTCTTAAGGGAGGGAAACAGGGAGAAAAGACTGAGGTATGCCAAATTACACAAGAACTGGACTGAAAATCTCCGCCAACAGGTCTGTTGGAGTGATGAATCCAAATTTGAAATTTTTTGTTCGAGTCGTCAATACTTATGGAGGAGGCCAGGAGAGAGGTACAACATTTCATATCTACAGCGTCTATGGTGAAGACTCTGTCATGGCTTGGGGCTGCATTTCAGCCAGTGATGTTGGGGATCTTGTCAAAATTGATGGAATTATAAACACAGAGAAGTACCATCAAATTTTGATCCACCATGGAATACCATCTGGAAAACACCTAATTGCCAACGGCTTCATTTTTCAGCATGACAATGATCCCAAACACACTGCCAATGCAGCAAAAGCATACCTGCATAGAAAAAACACACAATGAAACACTATCAGTCATGGATTGGCCGCCTCAGAGCCCAGACGTCAACATTATTGAAGCAGTGTGGAATCATACTGACAGAGGACCAGAATAAAAAGCAGCCAACATCCAAAGATGAGCTCTGACTGTCCTTCAAGAAGCCTGGAGAACTATTCCTGAAGACTACTTAAAGAAATTCTAAGAAAGAAATCTGCTTAAGAGAGTTCAGACTGTGCTGAAGAATAAATAGGGTCATACCAAATATTGACTTTCAAGCTCAATTGAACTGTACAAACTGTTTTTGCCTCATATACTGTATTTCCATGTATGCAGCTGTTTCAATAATTTGCTGCACCTATTTTCAATTTTCTTAGCAAAATCTAAAGAAACGAGCAGTGCTCAAAACTTTTACACAGTACTCTATTAACTAATATACTAGTATAAGTGAGACCTGCAAAATTTAGTCGATATAAGCTGAAGCAAAATTAAGCTTAATCATTTTAGTCCCTTTTTAAGATAAAGTTGCTTAGTAAATTTGTTTGTTCCAGCTTCTCAAATGAAAGCTTTATTGCTTCTTCTTGTTTTATATGATGGTAAACTGAACAGCTTTGAATTTCAGAGAAGAACTTGAGGGACTTTTCTGCTAAGTTTTTCCTAGGAGGAAATGAATGCTTATAAGCCCCTGCACTTAACCTGAATTTATCTGTATTAAAATTGCTTATTTTGCTCAGCAGTATAATAACGAAATTCAATTTGTTAAACATAAGGCAGAGAAAATGACTTATTAATTACTCCCCAGATTTAACTCTGCAGTTTCTCAGCTAACTCTGTAATCTCGAGCAGGGCCAAAGCAACCCAAGCAAACACGGCTGTGTTGGACATGGCCTTGCAGATCCTGTGTTTACCCCATCATGTGCGCCTGCAGCGAGGATATCGCCCCAGCCTGCACTTCCTGTTCAATAACCGACACACCCACAAAACTGCGTTTAGAGCCAATCAGAGAGTACAAAGACACCCTACCGCCACCACCCCCACCCAAACACACTCATACCTCCTCCACCCTGTGATTAACACATACACAAAGCGAAAGATTTCCGTTTGTAAGCTTGCTGCTGCACTAAACAAACCAGTGAAGGTAGCGTATTTACACGCGACAGCCCTGCAGCAGCAGTAACACTAAAACCTACAGCTAAACACTTCACGGTACCCATGATACACAACAGTAAGAACAAGAAAGTGTTTCAAGTCTCGATATAAACCAAACACACCCCTTACCTCAAGACTCGTGAAATGACACGTCTGGGGTGCGTTTGTTTACATTTATGTTTACGTGACACGTCGGCCAATAATCTTTGAGCTAATGGCGAACATAATCTCCCAGAAGCTATAATACGTTCATGTCAAATGTCTTTAAAAAAAATTTTTTTCTATAGCTATTTCAACGGCATTATGAAAAGACGTCTCTGTGCAAAATATCAACCAGACGCAGCTGTGTGTGTGTTTTTTTTAACATTTGCCAACTGCTAACGCTTGTCAGCAAGGCCGAAAAATGCAGCTAGGTGTGCTAGCGGCTAAAACTAGCTAGGCTATTCACTGATTGACTGGGGTGAAGGTAAACTTGAAGGGGTCCATTAAGAACATCCGTACAAAATGTAAATATAAATGGATAAATAAATAACATCGATGGGAATTAAACTGGGGACCTCCCCGCTTATCGTGCTCCACCTTTACTGTCCTAACCGAGGCTGCCCTTACTATACCACACCAAGCAGCTCTGCTAGGGGCTGTCATGACAAACTTCGTATCCCCGACAGGATGGTCGTCCCGCTCGGCCCCGTCACCGTGGAGGTCTTTACGTAGCTCCCAATTTTCTCCCTGTCAAAGTGTTCGCAAATCTATTCATGTGGCTTACGTGAGTTTTTAATTACACGTCGTTTTACTGTTTGATCGAACCGTTAGACGTCCACTGTCAATGAATAAAATAAACATTAGTGCGAGAAGTCTTGCGACGTCCAGCCACCGCGTTATCATAGCGAGGCTGTCGGCGGCTGCTAGGCTTAGCAGACTGCACTCACTCTCTGGGTAGCGGCAGTGGTGGCGCCCCTCTTCGCTGAAAGACCCCGTCCACGAATACGCCGTTCTTGCCCAGACACCGGAGGGAGAAACCACCAGCCTCATCGTAGGTGATCTGCAGGTGCCGCCGGGAAATGAAGCTCGAGTGACCCATGTTGATGTCCACAGAGCCATGAGAAGAGTTCCGGCCTATGGTGACTGTCCTCTGGCGCATGACATACTCAAAGTCCCGGCCCTCGAGCCTGGCTAGGGCCTGCGGAGGAGAAGACGCGAGCCGCACGGGAAGAATCCCGGCATCTGTGCGGGCATCCATCACCGGAGGACCCAGAAGGGCGAACGAGGGCTGGTGAAAGGCGTGCGAGGTCACCGCGACGCGCACCGGGCTGCACGGAGCCGACTGTAAAGCAAGCAGGGCTCGAGCCCCGGTGTCATCCCGGTAGTCTGCCATCTTCTTTCGGAGGGTCAACACACTCGCACGCGCACACACTTAACTTCTCGCACACGCAGAGTTGCAACGTGAGAGTTTTCGGCCAGGGAACTTGTTCACTGCGGCTGACGGAACAACATGGAGTCCGGCTCCGCGGAAGACCGGGAGCGGAGTCTCCGGGAACCGGACCGCTGCTGCGTTTACGGACACGTGGGAATATCTGAAAAGCTGCAGCACGCACTATGTCCGTGTAACTCAATGTAACTTAAGATTTATGTCAGAAATGCTTATTCAGTCATTCATGTGACCCTGAAACCCTTTCTAGTAGATCCGATATATGTTGCACCACTTTTGGTTCGACACTCTGTGAAATGCACTAAAGAACATTTCCCTGTGTTTAACAACTCAATTTTTTTTAACTTTGTTTACATAAGTATAAACATAGGTCTTCCCAGCTGTTTATGGTTGCATCATATGATAACATTCACCTTTCTTCAGTACATAATAATTTACAAATCAGAAAAAAACTCTTATATGTAGAAAGCAATAATATGACATATTATGGCAGCACTTTCATTTACAAAAAAAAAAATCAAGTCTGTACTGAATTTATTTAGAGCTCAGTCTGCTGGGTGGGATGTGTGACATGGATCTTATCATCTACCAAAATTAGCAAACCTGCAGAGGTTATAATGAAATTAGTCACAGTACTTTCAACTTCATATTGAGCAAGGAAATGAAGAAATATCAATTGCAGAATATTTTAATATGCTTTGAAAAACATGCAACATTGCTTTCCTGCTAGAGGAAGGGTCAAATCCAAGGTCAGAGTAGAGGTCAAAAGGTCAGATAGAGATAATATCATTAGATTTGAAATTTAGAGTGCACTTTGTCAAATTTGGATTATAGTTTAAGAAGGGTGACTATCAGAAAATTGGCAAAATTGAGCCAATTTTGGAAAAGTTCAGAAATAAGAATGCATTTAAGTAATTTCTGGTTTAAATTAAGAACTTTTGAGCTTAGAAATGACCTAGTGGCAAATCGTGAAATCAAAAATTTTAAGCATCATCTTCAGTTTCAGTGACCCCAAAGTTTGACTTCATTCATTTCAGAAATATTTTGGCTCTCTTTAGTGAGGTGTGGTTCTGTATGAGACAGAAATTCAAACTGGTTTGCTAAGAAGTGTTCTTTGAATTATCACTGTGCATCATAAATAAAGTCTTAAATGAAACGAAAGAAAATAAAAGATTTGTGTTATTTTTAGAGTCTTCTGAAACAACAAATTATGAAATAGTTCATATGAATTGTTAAATTTGCGGACATAATTTATTTGTGTAGTACATTCAAATACAAAGCAGATGGGTTTATTAAAATAAAAAAATGCGTTTGAAGTCACATTGTAAACTAAAATAAATGCAATGTAAATAAATGGCACACTGTGTTGCAGTTGCACAAGAGGGTTATAAATCAACATTTTAGACTGCATAACCTGGAAAATACTGCAATGATTGAAAAAAACATAGCAGAAAATGGCCCTGAACGCCACACCTGGGCCCCTCCGTGGAAGGACACAGTTCACGTGGTCACAAAAGGAAACCGGAGGTTGAGTTTAGCTTTATCAGAGAATTTACACGACGGTATCTTGAGATTGAAATCTAGCCCTTATCTACAACTGATCGTTGCTGTACTTCACTTTCAGATCTTTCCTGCATTGCATTTCTGCACAAAAGGATTTCATTTATTGTCTCATTTAAATTCTTAAAGTTTCTGAAGCGCGTCTGTAAAAAGGTGTATTATACTGCGTTACGATGTGCATTAAGGTATAATTTGGGCTCCTAACCCAGACAAAGAGATATGATTTTACACTTTTGGTGTAATGGCACAGATTTCAGCTGTTTTCAGCATCGTGTAAAGAGAGTTTTTCTTTCTCCGAATCTCAACCTTAAGAACATGTAGTGTTTGCACTGTAGCTGGTTTGCCCACCTCAGATTTTTTTTAATCTCTAGCCTCTGTTTATAAACATGGAAAGAACAAGATGGTTGAAAACCCGGAGAATGGACCGGTGAAGGAGGAGCAGGAGTGCATGAAGAAACACTGAAAACCGTCCATACGAGGGCGCTGTTAGAGGAAAAAACTGATTTGATGGGCAGGCGTCACACAGGTAACACTTCAGTGTATTTCATCGTTTTAAAATGTTTTTAAATCCCACCTCATGTACAAATATGGGAATGGATAAATCAACCAAATAATAATAATCAGCTAAATATATTTTTTTGAGTTGAACTGTCTACATGTGGTAATTACTACTTTGCACAATAGCAGACAGGGCTCAATATTATGATCAGATCATCCCCGTGATCTGAAATGCCTCACTGGTTAAGAAGTATCCCTCACATTCTAAGCTTCTCCTCATTGGCTCCCTGTTAAAGCCAGAAATCAGTTTAAAATCCTCTATGTGTACAAAGTTCTGTTTAATCAGGGCCCATCATATCTTGAGAACCTCACAGCAAATCATCAAAATGAGAGGACTTCGCTCTCAGAGTGCAGGCTTCCTTGTGGTTCGGAGGGTATTTAAAAGTCAAATGGGAGGCACAGCCTTCAGTTTTCAGGCCCCACGTCTGTAGAAGAATGGGTTCAGGAGACAGACACCCTCTTTACCTTTAAGATTAAGCTTCTTATTTACAGTTTCTCTATCCTCCAATTCAATCCTCTCATTCCCCTTAACCCCCAACCAGGTGCAGCAGATACACCCAAAACCTGGTTCTGCTGGATATCTCTTCCTGTTAAAAAGAAATCCTTCCTCCCCATCATCACCAAACCTGTCACTAAACATTTGTGGAGTTCTCAATCTAATATTATAGGGTCTTTTCTTTAGGCTATAAAATGCCTTGAGTATTGCTGCAAACTAAATAATATTGAATTGAACACCATTAGCATTTCTGTTACTACTGCGATAATTAAACTGCTTAAATTATTCATTATTTGTAGCACATAAGTATGACAGCACAGAGTAGAAGAGTCTACACATTCTTTATTGATTTTCAGATTCAATAAAATGGTTCATCTATTACACAGTTGAAGAAAAAGATGCAGAGTACACACTTTTACTGTTTCTGTAAAAACTAGCATGTGTTTATCTACACAAAAGGTTTGCAAAAAGCATTATTAGGAAGAAAATCTTCCTTTTCTTTCTTTTTTTTTTTTTTTTACAAGAAAAATTAAGAGCGTGGCACCAGCTTCATTTTGATTGGTCGTTTTGGCTGTAGAAAGCCCTGGATGTCCAGCTCTGTCCAGCTACAAAAATCTGCCTTCTAATTTCAGAGCTCCAAACAGCTTGAGGTAGGAAGCTCATGGAAAAATGTGAATATGGAGCATCAGTATATTGCATGTATTAATAAAACTGTAATAATAAAGTGCTGTGTCAGTTCGTGGCTTTCAATCTTTGGACTGAGAAAGATGTTGTTATGTAACCCTCCATATCACCATTTGACTAGCTGTGAGTAATATTTGGACAGGGCTCATCATACATCATAAAAAAGCAATAACAATCAGAGTGAAGATGATCTGGGCTCTCACCTCGGTCTCTTTATACGCAGAGAAGCGGTACCTCTGGAGGATCTCCACTATTATAAGTTTCATTACCACCAGAGCAAATTGCATCCCAATGCAGTTCTTTGGACCTGCTCCAAAAGGCATGTACGGGTACGGATCGATTGTCTCCTTGTTTTCCTTGCTGAACCTGAGAGCACAGACAAACACACACACGTACTGCAAATTAACAACAGAAATGGGGTTATGTCTCACGGAGCTCCTTTCAGTGGAAGGTTTTTGTATTTGTCAAATCAAACATGAATCCTTTCCGTACCTCTCAGGTTAGAATTTCTCTGGTTCAGGCCAAATCTCGGGGTCTCAGTGCAGCGGCCAGGTGGGGACCATGACAACCATATCTTTGGGAATCACAAAGGCATTTATCGCCACACTCGCCTTGGCCACATGTTCCAAACGTGAAGCAATGGGGTACAATCGGAGAGACTCATTGATGACACAGTCGAGATATTCCACCTGCATTAGTGCCTGATACTGAACAGGAGCCTGAACACAAATGCATAACTACCACACCACCATGCTGCCCACATTACATATGTTTACTTTATTACTAAAAACTAAGACTTCGCTACACATCTCACACATTTTGATATGCAGGAAACATACACAACCAGTCTGGCTTTTAGTAATATATGCTTACTTTATTACTAAAAGTCAGACTAATTGTGTATGTTTGCAGCTGCATGTCAAAATGTGTGAGATGAGTAACGAAGTGTTAGCTTCAGACTGAGACTCCTATGTCACTCTGAGGCACTTCCAATAAATACAGCCCCAGATTGCACCAAGTGGCCACAAGGATAAAAGTTTGTTGTGGTGCTCCTCTGCCATCTACTGGCAAAATAAATAAATAATAATAAAAGCAGCTTGAAATTCTGGCTGAGAGAAAAGTGTATGTGTTGCTGGAACATAGTCAGCAAAAAACAAAGAATAAGATATAAGGAAATATAATTAAAACAGCCCTGACAAGGAAATTACGAAAAATACAATCTATGAGATGAACATTTGTGGGTTTATTTGATCATTATTGCATTTTTTTTTCTTCTCCTGTGAACCTTAATGTTGGTTGCACGGGAACCTTGTTTGTTTGTTATGTTCATGTGAAATCATTTTAACACAGCTTTGCAACCTGTCCTTGGTGTATCCTGTCCCTTTCCCTGTCACAGCTGGGACAGCCCCACCCCACCCCACCCTATAGATGGATAAAGACACAAGGAAAATGGATAGATGGAATTTTTTTTTATTATTAAAGTTTTCATTTTCATTTTTCATCTCACTACATACATTGAACAAAATAAAACAGACAATATACCCATCTTAATAACATTTATAACAGATCCAAGTGAGTGAGAGGGACTAACATCAAAGTGAAGAAACATATTTTAGAATGTGAGCTTATACATAGTAATATATGAATATATATATTTTCCTGGTTCGTCATGTGTCGTTGTACATACACTGCTCAAAAAAATAAAGGGAACACTTAAACAACACAATATAACTCCAAGTAAATCAAACTTCTGTGAAATCAAACTGTCCACTTAGGAAGCAACACTGATTGACAATCAATTTCACATGTTGTTGTGCAAATGGAATAGACAACAGGTGGAAATTATTGGCAATTAGCAAGACACACTCAGTAAAGGAGTGGTTCTGCAGGTGGGGACCACGGACCACTTCTCAGTACCTATGCTTTCTGGCTGATGTTTTGATCTCTTTTGAATGTTGGTGGTGCTTTCACACTCGTGGTAGCATGAGATGGACTCTACAACCCACACAAGTGGCTCAGGTAGTGCAGCTCATCCAGGATGGCACATCAATGCGAGCTGTGGCAAGAAGGTTTGCTGTGTCTGTCAGCGTAGTGTCCAGAGGCTGGAGGCGCTACCAGGAGACAGGCCAGTACACCAGGAGACGTGAAGGAGGCCGTAGGAGGGCAACAACCCAGCAGGAGGACCGCTACCTCCGCCTTTATGCAAGGAGGAACAGGAGGAGCACTGCCAGAGCCCTGCAAAATGACCTCCAGCAGGCCACAAATGTGCATGTGTCTGGCAGATCCTTCTGCCAGACAATCCTCCTATCAGATATTTCTCTCGCACCCCATTAAATGTTCTATAAAATGAGGCAGCTCTGTGTAATGTGTTGGGGCTATCCAGCAATTGCATGAGTGCATTCTCCTTGTAATTAAAGTTTACTTTTCTAAAACAATCTCTTAACTGAAGGTACTTCCAAAAATTATCTTTATATTCCAAACTGAATTTTTGCATAAAATGATCAAATGAAACACTTCTTCCACACAGAGATCGTTTATTCTGCGTATTCTTTTTGCAAACCATTGCTTTCAACATAACGTGTTTTTTTTCTCACAATTTGCACTGCACTGTTGTGCCAGATAGAAGAGTATGGTTGTCTGAAGTGAGAAATGCCATACATCTTATGAATCTTACTGGATTTGTTAAGAAAGCCTTGTCAATATTCTTTGAGCTATAAGAGAGGGTATCAAGCGGTTCAAATGGGTTGGTCAATTCTCGTTCGATCTTGATCCAGCTCAGTTCGCTATCCAGTCCCTTCCAGTGTTTTACTAATCTGTACATTGCGAATGATAAATTGTATATGTTTACATTTGGTAATCTCATACCACCCTCTTCTTTTGGCAACCACATGTTTCTGATATTAATCTTAGGTCTCTTTTTATCCCATAAAGAGGCTTTGACAAGTCTATCACATTGTTCAAATAAGTGCGGTGCAATAGAAACTGGTAGCATGTAATTGAATTGTGGTGCAACCACCATTTTAATAACATTAATTTTACCCCATAGCGTGAGCTTCAGTTTTCCCCATTTATTTAGGTTCATCTTTATACCCCATATTCGAAGACATTATATCATCAAGGTTTGTATTCAAATTGATGCCCAGATACTTCATGTTTGACCGTGAGAATTTAAAGCCATATTTAGTGACATCTCCTGGCTGACATTTTTGAGATATAGGCATACATTTGGATTTGTATCAGTTTATTTTATATCCAGATAATCTAGAGTATGACTCAGTACACTCCAGCAAGGCTGGTAGTGAGTCCCTAGGGTCTACTACCACTGCCAAAATATCATCAGCGTACATAAACAATTTATGCTCTGTGCCCCCTGACCGTACCCCTTCAATTCTTGCATTTGCATGGATTGCTGCCGCTAGTGGTTCCAGATATTTGTTCAGTAGACATAGTAGGTAGCTGGAGGCCTAAGAAAAAATGGTCTATATCTTCTGAGTTCGTTGCACATGAGGATGTATATATGGTGTCATAGAATCATTTAAAGGTGTGATTGATTTCCTTTATCGAAGTTGTTAGGCCATCATCTTTCTTAATTGCTGGTATGTTGTTGTAATTATCTAGTTTCCTTAACTGTCTTGCTAACACCCCCCCCCCCCCATAAAAGCTAGTTTTTAATCTACATAGCGCATACTCTGCCTTTTTGTTGTATATATCATATAACTGATGTTTCTTATTACAGATAGTCATGTAAGTAGTATTCGAGTAACTATCTGTCAGCTTCTTCTTTAAATTGTAAATTTCTTTCTCTAAGGTGCTTTCTTTCCTTGCGTTTTCCTTTTTTATTTTTGAGGCATGAGCTATAATTTCCCCCCGTAAATACGCCATTGATGCTTCCCAGGATAGGTGGAGCCTATATTAATTTCAAAGAAGCATTTCAGATCTTGTGACAGCATATTGCTAAATGTTACCTCCTGCAATAATGTGATATTAAGCCTCCAACGCCCCCTGTCTACTTCTTCTGAGTTCAGATTAATATATAATTTTACTGGCGTATGGTCACTGAGGGCAATGGGCCCTATCTCACAGTCCATCACTGAGCTTACCAATGTTTTGGAGATTAAAAATAAATCTATTCTTGAATGTGATTTGTGACAGTGAGAATAGACAGTTCATTCCCTCTCCCGCGGATTTATCAGTCTCACACAAGATTCAGATCTTCAGCTAACATGGATTGCTGTTCTGTCTCTAGGTGTATATTTGCTGTTTAGCCTACTTCTATCAAGTAGCTAATCAATAACTTGATTGAAATCTCCCTCTAGTATAATTTGCCCCTCCATATTTCCAACCACCTTATTGATTTGATGAAAAAAAATCTGGGTCCTCTTTATTGGGAGCATAAATATTAAACAGCACAGTCTTGATGCCATTAATTAAGGCCTCGATGCAAATTGTTCATCCCTCTTTGTCATTGTAAGTTAAGTTCTTGTTAATGAGAATCATCACCCAATTTCTCTTGCTTGAAAATGAACTGTGATACATGTTCCCAACCCATACTTTTTTGAATTTCTGGGCCTCTTTGTCCCCAGCTAAGTGGGACTCCTGAATAAAAGCTATGTCTGTCTGTTTAGATTTTAAATAAGCTAGCACCTTTCTCCTTTTAATGGGATTCCCACATCCTTTTATGATCCATATACTATGTTAAAGCTGCAATTAACCATCAAATATATTTTTGTATGTGCAGTATGATTTCCATTCCCTCCCTCTCATTTTAGGAATATATACATTTATTTTCAGATGCTTATTCAAAACGTTAAACAGAATTGGGTATATTGTCGTTGTAACAAGTTTAAACATAAAAATCCCAAACTCAAATCTGAGAAATCCCGAATACGTTGCTCCTAACTGCACCCCTCCCCTCACTTGAATTAACTCCCACATAGACTGTGACCGTGAGGCGCGCTGTCAGCCTCCCCCAGACAACCATCTAAGTTGCAGATACCATCATAATTGCACACATTACGCTCCTTTACGTTAAGTCCCACCTCTTTCTACTGTGCCACCTGCACAATCTTCTCTGCTTCATCTGTTTCCTTCCTTTTTCTTTTGTCCATTCCACGTAAAGAGGAGCGTTGCAGGGTACACCACTCTATGTTTCACCTTTAGCTCTTGGAGGCGTCTCTTCGCGGGGACAAATGCTCCCCTTCTCGCTGCCAGCTCTCTGGTCACATCCTCAAAAAAAAAAAGACAGCTTACAGCCCTCCCATTTGACTCCTCGTTTCTCTTTAGCCACCTGTAGCACTTTGTCTCGGGCAGATGAGCATAGGAAGTGTATCATCATCATCATTCTTGGGGGTTTATCCATGCTCAGCAGAGAAGCCCAGGAGCGGTGTGCACTTTCAATTTCAAACTCGCTTATGATCTTTTCCACGTATTGTGTCGCCCTCCCTGGCTCCTCCTTCCCCTCTTTCAGTCCCACTAGATGGACATTGTTTCTCTGACTGTGGTTTTCCAAGTCTTCTACATGAGCCCACAGAGTCTCCAGCTGTTTGTCTCCACGCTATCCCCTATCCGTGCGCCTGCGTCCTCCACCTTAACTATGCGCTGTTCCGCTTCGTCCAGCCGTCCCTTGATCTGTGCCACAGCATCTTTCAGCTCTTTAGTTGCGTCTTTAATGGCGACAACATCCGTCACCACCACCCACAAAGTTGCATTCATGCACCGAATTTCCTCAAACATTGTCTTCTTAGTAGTTTCCTCAGGATTTTGATCATTTTCACATGTCTCTTTTGGTGTAATGTTATTGGTTGGTGGGCTATTTCTAGCCGCTAGCTTACTCCTCAAAAAAATGTTTGCCTTGTTGTTGCTTGACATATCTTCTTGAGTTCTGGTCGCGCACTGTAACTTGTATTTATCTGGTCGCCGTTTAGCAATCTACATGTGTCTTAAATTCGAAGCATTAGATGACGGTCTTGGGGAACTCTTCTACTATGCGGCCATCTTCCTTGTCACAACTCAGATGGATTTTTATGTATAAATGAAGATGTGTGTATGCATTAAATTAGGGTGTACCCTGGAGAGATAATGTATGTTAAGGCTATGGCTGGTGTAAATGGGATCTTATCACAGAAAGGATTCTTTCACGTTAAGACTCCTGTTCTCTCTCAGATGTTCTCACTTACCTTGTTAGGGAAGGTTGTATCCATCTCCTCCTGCAGCTTTTTCATCACCTGAGGGTTTGTTGCCAAATTGTAAGACAAGAAAATGAGAGAGCTGCTGGTTGTTTCATAACCAGCAAAGAGGAAAAATCATGGCTTGGTAAAGGATCCCATGATCAGTCAAACCTGGGGAGATAGGAGGAATATACTCTTTAGAACAGCATTAAGCTGTATTTCCATGTGTGGAGATGCATTGCTGTGTATCACCTTTATCCTGTGCTTTACCACTGGAGTTATTGTTTTGCTGAGAGTCGATCATTAGCTGGAGGAAGTCCACTCGAGTCTGAAAGTCGACACACAGTCTGAGAACAGCTGCGATTTCAAATCTGAATGGGTTATTTGTACAAACGCACGCCTAAAGGCAGACGCACCTTTTGCTTGCTGGTCTCACGATCAGCCTTGATCTTCTGCAGTGCAGCATAAAAGAATTCTGTCACAGATGTAGGGAAAAAGGAAAAATCCAGTTTTTCCATTATGGGACCCATGAAGGGGAAGAAGGCTGAAATTAAACAAACAAGGCATTAATAGAAGAGAAAGAACAGGAGCTGCATTGATGATAAAGCCCTATATGAGCAGCATTTATCAACATGCAATGAACACTTTACCAATGGTGAGGAAGGTGGGGTTGAAAGGGTCAAACTTCAGCATCTTTGTGATGTTAGTGACAAAAGGATCTGAGGGGTTACTGATTGAGTCAATGTTCACATTAAAGGCAGCGCTGGTTACTACATCCATACTGTAGGGTCAGAAGAACCTGCAAGACCACACAAACACATCAAAATTCCCTTTATTTGACCCTGCACCATAGCCAATATGAATCTAATAGATTGAGAGAGCTTTTATTCAGTTTAATTTAATTAATTATGTATACAACCTTTTTTCCCCATTCTTTCTTTATCTTCTTCCCTTTAGTAATTTTGCAGTTTTTATTATTGTAATTTCAATGCTATGCTAATTTTGAATATATGTTTACTTCAGTTTCCTTGGAGGGATGGGGCTCCTCTGGAGCAGGGATATTGTATGTTGGGATTATGTTGATGTTTATGTTTGTAATATTTTGACATATACATTAAATAAAAAGACTCGGAGCAAAAAATTAAATAAATAAAATAAAATCCCCTTTATTAGTACAGACTTAGGGATCATTCACAATTATCAACATTTTCCAAAGTGTACAAACCGTACACCAGGGGGAGGGAGTTAACACCCAGCATATGCTTTTCAAATAGCTAGAAAATGTCGGTCAGAACTATGTAATTTGAGCACTGCCGCCTGACCACCAATGCCCGAGGCATCCACTCTCGTTCACTTGTACACCACTCCACTATTACGTGGTCTGCAATGATATAGCTTCCAGTCTGGCAGACCAACTCAAAGGCCTCATTGAATTCTCTAAAATACGCCATCATCGATTTATAAAAAGACTGATGATGTTAGACAGGAACAAGCTGTGAGTTTGGCATACGAAGGGACGCAGTATGAGCGCTATATGAACACAAAACCTCGGCCTATCTCCAAACTCTCCAACAGTCGCCAACATCACTGGAAAAAGTTGCTAAATTTGTCACTAATCACTTTTTGGAAAATAAGTTGCTAGGGGGGTCTGAAATGTTGCTAAATCTAGTGACAAAGTCGCTAAGTTGGCAACACTGGCAGCCACTGTTGCCAAAAACTGATTGCAGCTTCTACCACGTGACAGGAATGTTCTTTATGACACAAAATGAATTGATATCATTCATAAGAGATAATGTTTGAGACATGCTTAACAGATTATAGGTCAACAAGTCATTTAAAACAATATAAATACCATCCATCCATCTTCTTCCGCTTATCCGGGGCCGGGTCATAGGGGCAGCAACCTAAAAAAAACCCAGGCCTCCCTCTCCCCAGCTACCTCCACCAGACTGAATGACCCACAACAATGGCCCAGACACCCCATACTCCCGCAGCACCTCCCACCCACCACTCCCATTGCCTGTGGCAGGCAGGCAGAGGACCCCAAATGCAGGACTCAAGAGGCAAGAACTAAACTCAGCCTTCAGCTTTATTAGCACGAAGGACATTAAAAGTGCTGGTCAGGTGCTAACAGCACAAAAAACTAAACTCATTTGAAACTTGAACATAACTTAGACCTGAGCATGAACTACAATGTGAATTAGAACATGAAAATGACTTGAACATAAGAACACACAGATGGGAATGTCATGGTCCAGGGTCCTTTTGACCCAGTGTTTTTTTTTTGTTGTTGTTGCTTTTTTTTGCTTTATTTAGTCTTTTCTGGGTTTCTTTTGTTGCGGGGTTTGGTTATGTTTTGTTTTCTAGTTCCTTGTGTTCCCAGGTGTTTAGTGTCTAGTTGGCGTCTTTGTTCCCTCATCTGACTTCCTGTTTCATTTTGATAGTTGTCTGGTCCCTGCATGTTGTATTCCGTTTTGCTTCCCCTTGGCTTGTCAAGGTAATTTGGTTCACCTGTGTTCCCAGCTGTTTCCACTCCCCTCATCAGCCCTCTTTTGTATTTAAGTTCTGTGTTTTCGCTTCCTGTTGTCATGTCCTTGTCATTGTCAGGTCCGTATTCACGGCATTATTTTCTTTGTTTTGGCCTATGCTGCCTTCCGTCCCACTGTGTGCTACCTGCTCTGGATTAATGTTTTTTGCCTTCTGTTCTGCACTTGAGAAAATAAAGCTTTAATTTAAGTTAAGCTTTCTGCCTGGAGTATCCTGCATTGGGATCCTCTTCCTTGCCCGCAGCAGCGTTACATGACAGGGAACCAATAACGCTGATGATGAGGACATGACAAAGACAAAAAGCAGGCAATAAATACACAAGGGCGATTGAGGAGAGTGAGAACAGGTGAGGATCACAGCTGAACATGATTACAGAGATGAGACCAGGGGAAGCAAAACTAAACACAAAGCGCACAGGACAAAGGACTGTCAAAATGAAACAGGAAGTAAACATGATACAAACACAGATTGGACACATAGGGAAACACCAGGAAGTGAAACTAAACACAAGACATGGCTCAAGGGACTAAGACATAGGAAACAAAACAGACACAGGAATACCTGGGGAGACTGGGAGCATTCACTCTGTAATAATCAGTTTTATTAGTTTTGTTATTTCTGATGCTGCAATCTTCTGGCCTTAATTATTGTACTGCTTGGATTAACAAAGGACAAACTGCGCACATTTGATGAGACTAGCTTTGATTAGTATACAGGCTTTGTTATTTTACCTTTAATCTCATGGTATTTGTAACATGAATGTTACAGAGATGTCAAATACTGTTTTTCACACTGTACTTTCTGGCATAACTGAACAAATTAGGAGGATAATCAAGTTATTATTAACATCTTCATCAAATCATTTCATATAAACATGCTCATACTGTACTCACTGAAAAACCAGGCATGTCCTCAGATGTATGGGTTAAAGTTCTTTTTCCTGTTTTCTCTTCCACATACAAAGAGGAAAGAGGCTGGATTATGAAACACAGCAAGGAGGCCACTCCTTTCTAATAATCACTGAGATCAGCCAGAGGTTGCCCCAGTACAGCCAAACAAGAAGGAAAAATGGGCTTAATTCCTTTCTTCTCTTTAGAAACATTGATCAATTTATTTGCATATGGTTACAACCAAACAAATTTCTAATAACTGAATCGGTAAAGCTTAGCCTTTGCAAGTTAAGAGTAGACAGTGTTTGACTGAAACTGTGGAACTTCATGCTTTAATGCCTCTTATGTTCTGTGTAGGTACGACCACTGGACCTTTTCTAAGGGTGTGTGGTGTGGCTCTGTGTGTCTTTTTTCTCTCTCTGTAAGCTGGGCGGCTGGGTCCTGTTTTGCTGGGCAGAGGTGGGGGCTGTGTTCTGTAGGTTGCCGCACTGGATGCTCATCCATCGGTGATTACATCTGTTTTAAGGACCAGCTTGAGCCTCCAGTCTTCGCCAGAGTGTTTGCTAACCAACCTGGTAACAATCCTCTAGCCTAGCCACCAATAGCTTGGATTTTTGAGTAGAGATCGAGTTTTGCTTGTTCATTGTTTTCAGCACCCTTACCACCCTGCTTCGCCTGTTTCAGATACCTGACAGCGCCTCTGTGATTTTCCCAGCCTTCCAGCCTCCCTGCCCTCCTGGACCTCTTTGTACCGCATCGCTCACCTCCTCCTCCTGTATTTGCCATTCAGTTTGAGTAAGCTAATTCCACTCCTCTCCCATCCCACTTCATTATTTAAGATCCCCATACCTCTGTTGAGCCGGCTAATGGTTTATTTCCCTCTCCCTAGACATACTCACCTGTGGTCCTTCGTTCGTGAAAGCTGCCTGAGAAATATTCAGCACTCGTCCCTGTAAAGACCCCATAATTTCAGCAATTGTGTTGTGAATATTTTTGTAAATAAACCATTCAAGTGTTTGTAGTGACACCTGGTTACAGAGTCTGCTTTTGGGTTCCAACCTCAGTGATTCCCCTGGCTGTGACATGCCTGTGGTATGTTTGAGAAGATGGGACCCCAGATCCAAAACCAGTGATGTATAGGGGGACAATAAGCAGGCGCAATCATGTAAAGCCTCATGAATGCTGTTTTCAAAGATTAAATGAGTTGTACCAATGTCAAAAGGATACACTGAATAATGCATAACATATGTTAGTGATGAATATGTATTCCCCGTTATCAGGTTCATTACTTAGCTGGCAACAAATGTGCTCAAAAGCATGAAAGAATGTGGAGGTGAGTCTCAAAGCATTTTAAAAATATCCATGCAAGAGCAAATGCATATTTTTATGGATTTGATTGCTTTTGTCAGGACAACTGGAGCCAAAACTCCTTCTTTAGTGGATTTATCTTTCACTAAATCCCCCAAAATGCAAATGTGCTCTGTGTAAATGTTCAGTGTGTCTGAGTTCAAGAAACCCATGCTGACTGTGATGGATCCTGACATGCTGAAAATCATCCTGGTCAAGGAGTGCTTCACCTGTTTTACCAACCAGAGGGTGAGAACACGAAAAATGCCTTTGTGCATCCATTTACCACAAATAATTGAGAGGATATCCTACCAAACATTGGCTTAGGATTATTTTTAATTTAAAGCCACACCCATGTGGGTGTGGAGATTCCAATCTAGTCCAGCTGCCAGATATTTGGAGTTGACTGCTGGTAGTAGTTGATTGGTGTAGGGTTGGTGCACTTCTCTATAAAGGGGAGAGAAAGTAGGAACTCTGCATTTGAGGGCTGAAAGAGGAGGGGGCTGTAGAGCACAGGAGCAGCTGGTTGAAGCTGAATTGCATTGGAAAAAAGCACAGCTTTACAGGAAATTTTTTTGCCTGTCTAATTACTTTAAAAAAAATCTAGTTTTATTGGAAAGAGAATCCATTTTTAATTGAGCTGTATGTGGAGTTTTAACAAAGGACTGGACTGGGAATTTCTGGCAGGAACCTGTGTGCTAAGGGTGTCTCAGGAGGAAAAGTCCACTGTGCAATTAGGAGGTGGCCAGCCTGATGAATGCACCTGGGACCTGGAGAGGAAAAGCTCCAGAGTTGCAGTCCCAGGATTTCATGTGGGACCTCACCACCCCATGAGCACAAGGTGTATTGGGTGGAAACTCTTAGCCCAGTATTCGACTGACAGATTATTACTTTGCATGACCACTTTTTCCTGTCTATAACCAGGCAGATAACCCTGACTGTGGTGTCCATGGGTTCTGGACTGCCAGCCAGAATTGTACTCCCGGCTCAGTAGTACAATTTGAGTGTGGTGGTTTTCTGCTGGACACCATTATAACTAATCTATTATATATTGGGGCACATTTGGTCCACTTTAACATTTACAAAACATTTATCATTTTATTAACAGCTTTTTTTGGTAACTGCAAGTTTTCATCCATTTTTCTTAGCATGCGATCCCCCCCCTTGCAATGTATATTGAACCCTTGGCCCAATATATTAGACAGAGCACTGAGCTGGAAGGCTTAGTAGTAGTACAGGAAGAACAACGCAAAACTGATAGAGACATACCCCAAGAGACTTGCAGCTGTAATTGCAGCAAAAGGTGGCGCTACAAAGTATTAACGCAGGGGGGCCGAATAATATTGCACGCCCCAATTTTCAGTTTTTTATTTGTTAAAAAAGTTTGACACATCCAATAAATTTCATTCCACTTCACGATTGTGTCCCACTTGTTGTTGATTCTTCACAAATAATTCAAATTTTATATCTTTGTGTTTGAAGCCTGAAATGTGGCAAAAGGTTGAAAAGTTCAAGGGGGCCAAATACTTTCGCAAGGCACTGTATCTGTTTAAGGTGATGATGCTGGCATGCAAGGAAGTCATAACAAGGAACTGGCTGAGCAGTGACACTCCGAAACAGAATCAATGGAGGGACATTAAGGAGGAAATCTACGAGATGGAAAAAATGACGTTCAACCTGAGACTGAAACCGGACCAATTTGAAAAACGATGGAAGAAATGGACTTTCTACACCCTGATGGACGACCCAGATATAATCGCATATTAGTACCCCACTAGCTGTTCTGTTGTATTAGCCTTGGGCTTTTCAATGTTGTTTTAAAATGCATAAAAATATGTTTTTTTAAAAAAAAATCCTTTGTGGAGAAGCTCAAAGCAGAATGCAGCCCCTCATGCCAGTTTTGGACAAACACACAACTCAGTCTAATGAATGAAATCTTCTCTTGAAACTTATCAAATCTCAATCCACGATGGTGTATTGTACATCACAATAAAGGAACATTCCCAGAAATTCAGTTGAGAACTCATTAACAGATTGAAACAATGTCATCTCACAATCTCACGATTCTACAGAAGTTAGTCATAATAGGTGAACTTCATTGTTAATGGTCTTCCTGGCAGAGCTGGATCACATTATTATGAAACAAACCACCAAGATCTGTGATCCTGACGTGGTGACACCACACGCTTCAAAGGCAAAAAGAACAGAAGATCTCAAGTTTAAAAATGGCAACCCTCACATGCCAATTCCTAAGGAGATTATAATCATTAGCAGGGGCGTGGTGGCCATTGGAGGTTCGGGAGGTTTTCCGAACGGCCGGTCGTTTCCAGGCCGAACTGGCCAATGATCAGAATTTTTTTAATCTTTTAACCAATTAAGCACTGCAGCTCCTGCAGC
The DNA here is from genome assembly GCA_024447675.2 of Pterophyllum scalare. NCBI lineage: Eukaryota > Metazoa > Chordata > Actinopteri > Cichliformes > Cichlidae > Pterophyllum > Pterophyllum scalare. Next base: position 57,121 of record JAMQGT020002490.1, read on the forward strand.
CACAGGTGCAGACAACGGTGGTTGGTCGGAGCAGGCTCTTTATCAGGAGGGGCTACAAATACAACAGCTCAGCCAGCACACCACAGGAGAGGTGAAGGGCGAGACATCAGCTGGGGGGCACGACCCTCATTTGCTGCTCCGCTGTACAATCGTATAAAAGGCCTCTCCAAACCAAGCTCCCAGGCTGAATTTCAACCCCAGCCCGCCCCTGATCATTAGAATAATTTAAGAATTGGTTCCATTTCCTGATTCTAGCTTTATGTATGGTGGGTCATTTTTGTCACTTGTCTGAGTTTTGCATTTACTGTAAGCATTGTTTCAAGTGTTTTCCCATGTCTGTATCTGACCTGTTTTTTAAAATTCAGATGTATGGGGTAAGATAACTGTCAAAAAGAATGTATGCGTAGGATTCTAAATTCGTAAATGTAAGTCAATAAACGTGCATAAGTTTAAGATTTGTATTTATTCTGTTTCCCAACTCATACATACATGTGAAATCAGAGGTTTTATCTCTGAGAATACAAGTTTACAAGTTATGAATACAAGCTACAACTTTACAACTTTGCAACAGTACACGTACGAACCACAAACTTACGAGTATGAAATCACAAACTTACGAGTACGAACCACAAACTTACGAGTAAAAACCATTGTGACAGATTTGTCCGTAATCGAGGGTTCTTTCACCCTCAGCTCAGGTTCACAGGTGGGTTGCGTTCAGGTCTGCTGGGACTTATTTCTCTGTCTAACAGTGTCACATTAGCCTGCTGGTAGTGGTGGCTGTGCCGATGCAAGACTGGCTCAGATGAACACTTCACTGGATTTACCACATGCTAACTGTAAGTAGCTGTTTCTGTTTGTTCACTAGCTTTATCAGCAGCTCGTATTGGAGCCGTGTGAAAATTCAAATGCATCTGGTTCACCAGCAACATGACGTCAGCTGCAGAGAGCAGCCAGCTGAAGCAGTTAGCTAAAACTGACTGTATAGAAGTCACTGGAGGATCTGATCAGTAGAGGCAGACTAGAACGTGACTGATGTAAGAATGGTCAAAGTACTCAAAGCTTTATCACACTGAAGGAATTATGAAACGTGAATAAGCAGAATAACTGTGTATAAATGCCTCTGTGTCCAAAGCCCAGTCACAGTACAGATGGATGCTTCTCTGCAGCAGTCTGTGACCTCTGTCAGTACTGACTGCAACATTTATTTACTTATGGAAAATAATAATACACTCAGATAATACTCCATTACAAGTAAGAGTCTGGCATTCAGAAACTACTAAAGAATGCACGTATTATCAGCAAAGTTTCAAAAAATTAAACTTTATTAGTGCTTTAAGCATTTCCAGAGTAAATACCATCTTCAACCAAAGCAGCTCCCACTATGCAAACATCAGTGTCACCAGAAATAAAGCATTTCATTATTGTAAATTGCATTCAAACACACAATGTAGAATTGGATTGGAGCATCCTTTAGAGATACAACAATGACTGAATATGAAGTAAAACTATTAAAGTAGTAAGTAAAGCCTTATTTTTGCATTTGTTGGCCTAATCTGTAATTATCTGTTCCAAATCTCTTCATGATCTTCCTTGGCAAAAAAGAAGGTTTGCAGACCCACCACCTCTGTCATGCAGATCCTCCAGCTGCAGTTTGATCTCCTCCCCACTCCTGCTGCTATGCCTCCAAAGGAGGTGCAGAAGTCAGCATGATCCACTCACATGCAGTGTCATGGAAACCTGCATTATCAAACCAAAAGGAACACGAGGACCTCTAAAAAAAGTACCCACATTACATCAAGAAATCACCTTAAAATAATTATTTTTGCATACAAAGTGTGCAAAATCCCGGATGTTCATGCCCCATCATAAAGACTTAATGCTATATTATTACAACAGAGAACTCGCGAGCATCAAAATCCTCATCACACCATCACACTGCTTTTGTCTGCAGTATATCAGGATGAAAACACAGGATGATGCACAAGGGTACTAGTACATAAACTGGTACAATTAAAATGACAAATTTTCATTTTAGAGCAGGAAGTTTAAGAGCGTGGCACCAGCTTCAGTTTGATTGATCGTTTTGGGTGTAGCAGGCCTTGGATGTCCAGCTCAATGGGGATCTGCAGGGAAGAGCCACACAGAATAAATAAAGTCAAAAACTCTGCCTTCCTTATTTCAGATCTCCAAACAACTTAAGGTAGAAAGCTCATGGAAAAATGTGAATATGGAGTATCAGTATATTGCATGTGTAAAATCCAACTGTAACATTAAAGTGCTGTGTCAGTTTGTGATTTTTGATCTTTGAACTGAAAGACATGTTATGTAACTCTCTATATCATTGAACTAGCCATGAGTAATATTTGGACAGGACTCTTCATACATCATAAAATTGATCTGGGCTCTCACCTCGGTCTCCTTACACACAGAGAAGCTGTACCTCTGGAGGATCTCCACCATTGCAAGTTTCATCAGTACCAGAGCAAATCGCATCCCAATGCAGTTCCTTGGACCCGCTCCAAAAGGCATGTATGTGTACGGATTGATTGTCCCCTTGTTTTCCTTGCTGAACCTGAGGGCACAGACACACACATACTGTAAATTAACAACAGAAATGGGGTTATGTCCCACAGAGCTCCTTTCAGTGGAAGGTTTTTGTATTTGTCAAATCAAACATGAATCCTTTCCGTACCTCTCAGGTTTGAATTTCTCTGGTTCAGGCCAAATCTCAGGGTCCCGGTGTAGCGGCCAGATGGGTACCATGACAACAATATCTTTGGGAATCACAAAGCCATTTATCTCCACACTCGCCTTGGCCACACGTTCCAAACGTGAAGCAATGGGGTACACTCGGAGAGACTCATTGATGACGCAGTCAAGATACTCCATCTGCATTAGTGCCTGGTACTGAACAGGAGCCTGAACACAAACACATAAACAGGATTGTGGACCAGAAAATATACACTGGTGGATGACAGAGGTATTGAGAGAAGTTGAATCCCATTTCACAGGAAGAACATGCAAACTTCACACAGAAAGGCCTCGGTGGATTCAAACCAGGACCTTCTTGCTGTGAGGCAACAGTACAAATAACCACTATCAAATGATCTTATTATAGCACACTATATACCTACAGTAGAATTTTATTTATTGTTAAAAGTCTGAATGGTTGTGTATGTTTGCTGCATATCAAAATGCGTGAGATGAGTAAAGAGGTTGTAGTTTCAAACCAAGATAGACTGTGACGTCACTCTGAGGCACATCTGATGGATGCAACCCCAAATTTGCACCAAGTGAAAACCAAGAGACAAAAAGAGTTTGTTAATTTGTTGTGGAGCTCCTTTGCCCTCTACTGGCAATAATAATAATTTTTAAAAACACAGCTTGAAATTCTGGTTGGGAGACAAAGTGTATGTGCTGCTATAACATAGTCAGCAATGCAAGAAAATAAAAGACAAAAAAATAAGATAAAAAGAAATATAATTAAAACAGCATTGAAAAGAAAATTGAAAAAAAATACAATTTCTTAATTAAAAATTTGTGGGTTTATTATGAAATTGATCATTATTGCATATTTTTTCTTCTCCCATGAACCTTATGATTTACAGAATCTAGAATCTAGAACATGTGATTACACTGGTACCAGCAAAGTCTGGTAGCTCTGATCTTTACTCATAAACTTTAAATTTGTTGTATTTCTATTGATTTTTTTTTCTTAACTTGTTTGTTTTTTGTCAAGTACTGATGGATAATTCTGTGAGGAGAAAGGTTTACTCAAGAGAAGAGTTTTTTCACTGAAATGGCAAACATATGGAAGATACCACCTTATTCCAGCTGAGATAAAGAGGTGTTTTCATGGTTGCCATGCTGGTGCAACAGTGAAGACTTTGTGCCGACAATCATCATGGGAAACATAAACTCTCTGCCTAACAAAAGTGATGAGCTGAAGATATTGATAAAGTATACTGTGAGTACAGTCTTGTGTGGTTTACTGAAACATGGTTGGATCAAAACATCTCAGACTCTAATGTGGATCTACCTGGTTTCACCCTCATACAGTCAGACAGAGATGCTAAAGATATTGGCAAGAAAAAAGATGGGGTTCTGGTATAATTTGTGAACCAGAGATGGTGTAATCCTGCACATAACACTGTCAAAGAGAAGATGTGTTGTCCTGATACTGAATTAATATGCAACCGTATTATATACCAAGAAAATTGGGTCATATCATAACAACATTTGTGTACATTTTACCCAAGGCAACAGTCGAAGTTCCATGTGAAGTTCTCCATGAAACTGTTGCTAGGATACAGACTAAACATCCAGAGGCACACTTCACAAGTTCAGGAGACTTCAATTATGTTTCTCTCTCCTCCCACCTGACTGGATACACACAATTTGTTGACTGTCCTACCAGAAAGCATCCTGAAACCAACCTTGAAAAACTTTGATCACCCACTTAATAACATCTTTACGGAACAAAAAAACATCAGTACAAGAAGATTGTTCTCTCTCCATTGTAAAACAGAGAGATACAGAAAATCATTTGTACCCACAGCCATCAGGTTTTTCAGTTCTCATAGAAATAGCAGATGAGCTATATCAAACGTAAATTTCCCACTTTTTCCGTTCATTGTAACATTGGCACTGTTGTTACTGCTCATTATTCAACATTACTTTACTTTTGTCTGAGCTTATTTCCATGCCATATGCTTCTGCTCTGTCTACCAGTTTGTCTGTTAGCATCCGGAGTTCTTGGTTGCCGCCTCCCATCAAGTCGATGTCATCTGCAAAGCGGATGGCCGCCGATGGAGATAGATGTATGGTGCCACTCAAGTGCCTCTCTCATGATGTTCTCGAGGCATAGATTGAAGAGCACCTGTACAGCAAGCAGCCTTGTCTGACACCTAATGTGGTCTTGAAGAATTCTCCTACTTGACTATTGAGCTGAACAGCACTGTTTACATTGTGGTAAAGCATCTGGATCACCTGGACTAGCCCTTCCTCAATTGAGAAGTCATTGAGGACTTTCCACAGGCCTTTGTGCCAGACTCGATCGAATGCTTTCTTGAAATCTATGAAGATGTGGTAGAGGTCCTTTTGATGTTCAAGGTGTTTTTTGATGAGAAGTCTGCAGTTAAAGACCTGTTCCACTGTACTGCGTCCAGCTTGAAAGCCAACTTGCTCTTCGACTAAGATGGCCTTGGCTTGACTTGTCAGTCTCTGCAGGATTATCTTGAGCATGACCTTGCTTGGATGGCTAATGAAGCTTATTGTCCTGTAGTTCTGGCATTGACAAAGATTACCTTTCTTTGGCAGTGGAATGATGAAGGACTGGGTCTATTCTTCTGGCCATTCTTTGGACTCCCAAATCCTCCAACATACTGTAGTGAGGATCCTGTCTCTCTCCTCTCCACCATGCTTTCAAGCTTCAGTTGATATATTATCTGGCCCTGGTGACTTCCCCTGTTTCAGACCCTATACTGCATGTTCCGCCTCTTTTTTTCAGAACTGGAAAATCTTCTGTCTACTAGTGTGATGTCTGGAGTGATTGGGTAGTTGTATAGGTCCTTGCAGTGCTTGGTCCATCTTTCTAAGAGGATTTGTAGTGAGACGTTGTTTTCTGTGCTTCAGTTTAATGACTAGGAGAACTGGGTCAGGGCTTCTGCCTTGTTGATGCTAGATTTGTATTAGCAGGCAGTCAGAATGAAGTTGATTTGGTTATGGACCTGGCCATTCCTTGCATGCTAAGCGGTTCTCCTGGATAGTTTGTGGTTGAAGAGGGTCTTGGCCAACGTGAGCCGATCACTGTGTGCAAATTCTAGCAGTCTCAGGCCCTGTTCATTTCTTTCTCCTATACTGATCTTTCCAACTGTTCCAGACCAGTGTTCATAGGAGTCAGGACCAACTTTGGCATTCCAGTCACCTTGCACTATGAAGATATCTTTCTTTAGACATATTTTAATTGCTTCCTCTAGTTGTTTGTAGAACTCTTCAACCGCTTCATTGCGTGCCATGAATGCAACGCCTTGTTGGTGGTTCTTTTCATCCCCATTGTAGCACAGTTTGTGACCTTTTTCTGTTGTTGTTTCCCCCAAAGCCTGTTCATCGCACCTCACACAAGCCTATGATATCTCATCGCTAAGTTGACAGGGTATGCTCCAGTCCCTTCAATTTTGCAGGGGTGTAGAGGATGTGGACATTACATGTGCCGATAGTGACGTGATCTGTAGTCAATCTTTCTTGGTCTTGGTTTTGGTTCAAGTAGCATACTTGACACTTCCATCCTGGGTACCTCCAATGGAGAACGTGGCCGTTGTTGACCTGGGCCTTGATCAATCCAATATCTAAGTTCTGAGACTAAGGCAGTAATTTATAGGACTGAGGCTGTAAATTCCAGGACTAAGGCCATAAGTACCCTTTTAATTACATGTAAATACAGGTATTATACATCGATGAAATTTAAGTTCTGTGTAATTTCCAGGTAATTTTGCTAAAAAACTAACAGTTTCCCCGATCCTACATCGTAAGCAGGCTAATCGTTTCAAGGCATGGGTCATATTATGTAGTGGCTTAACCTAACTTACAGGTATTTTATAGAAATGTACCCTGTAAGAAAATTTACGTTCTGCATAATTTCTGGGACTTATGGCCTTAATCAAGGCAATTATAACTTTAGTCCTCAAAGTTATGCAGAATTTAAATGAACTTACAGGGTACATCCCTTTAAAATACATGTACTTACACCCTTAGTCCCAGAACTTATGGCCTTGGTCCTGGAAATGATGCAGAACTTAAATGTACTTAAATTGTGCATCCCTATAAAATACATGTACTTTTGACCTTAGTCTGGGAACTTACGGCCTTAGTCTTAGAAATTACAGCCTTAGTCTGAAATCTTACAGCCTTAGTCCTGGAACATATGTCCATAGTCCTGGAAGTTATGTAGAACTTAAATATATTTACAGGGTACAGCCCTGTAAAATATGTGTACTTATTACCTTCGTGGATCATATTATAAAGTGTTACCTTTTCTTCTTCTGTGAACCTTAATGTTGGTTGCACAGGAAGACCTTGTTTGTTTGTTATGTTTATGTGAAATGATTTTAACGCATCTTTGCAACCTGTCCTTGCTGTTTCCCTCTCCCTGTGACAGATGTGTGTATGCATGAAATTTGGGTGAACCCTGGAGAGATAGGCTAAGGCTGATAAAAAAACTGGGATCTTATCACAGAAAGGATTCTCTCACTTTAAGACTCCTGTTCTGGCTCAGATGTTGTCACGTCTCACTTACCTTGTTAGGGAAGGTTGCATCCACCTCCTCCTGCAGCTTTTTCATCACTTGAGGGTTTGTTGCCAAATTGTAAGACAAGAAAGTGAGAGAGCTGCTGGTTGTTTCATAGCCAGCAAAGAGGAAAATCATGGCTTGGGAAAGGATCTCATGATCAGTCAAACCTGGGGAGAGGGATGTACCTTTTAGAACAGCTTTAAGCTGTATTTCCATGTGTGGATGCATTGCTGTGTATCACCTTTATCCTGTGCTTTACCACTGGAGTTATTGTTTTGCTGAGAGTCGATCATTAGCTGGAGGAAGTCCACTCGAGTCTGAAAGTCGACACACACAGTCTGAGAATGCCTGTGATTTAATATCTGAATGGGTTATTTGTACAAACGCACGCCTAAAGGCAGACGCACCTTTTGCTTGTTGGTTTCACGATCAGCCTTGATCTTCTGCAGTGCAGTGTAAAAGAATTCTGTCACAGATGTAGGGAAAAAGGAAAAATCCAGTTTTTCCAATATGGGACCCATGAAAGGAAAGAAGGCTGAAATTAAACAAACAAGATATTAACGGAAGAGGAAGAACAGGAGCTGCATCGATGATAAAGCTCTATATGAGCTGCATTTGTCAATATGCAATAAACACTTTACCAATGATGAGGAAGATGGGGCTGAAAATGTCAAACTTCAGCATCTTTTTGATGTTAGTGACAAAAGGGTCTGAGGGGTTGTTGAGTGAGTCGATGTCCACACTGAATGCAGTGCTGGTCACTACATCCATACTGTAGGGTCCGAAGAACCTGCAAGACCACACAAACACATAGAAATCCTCTTTATTGTTCTACTATAAAATGAAATGAATATAGTATGAAGAGCTCTTACTCCTTCAGCTCCAGAGGTTCATCTTTATCTGCTTTCTTTTTCATGCCGCTGATCAGGTTGGCTGAATGCTGCTTCATAATGTCAAACATCTGAGGCACAGACAGACAGAAAGAACAAAACTTCAAACTGTAACTGAGTGTTCAGCTGGATGTAATCACATCAGCATAGAGGTACTGCTGCAGCTGTTTGTGCTTTCTCAAGATGGGTGAGAGCTCAAAAGCAGACATCGATCTCTCTGGACCGCAGAGCTGGAAACAAACCTGGTTGTCACACTCTGCTGCAGCAGGCAAGGCAGAGGACCCCAATGCAGGACTCACAAGGCACACATTGTATTTAACTTGAGCTTTATTAAATAACTCCATCATAAAAAACTGGATGGGGATAGCTACACAAAACCAGAGATACTAGTGCACAGCAGGAAAGCCAACATTCATGGCTATACAGACGACTACATTGACAAGGAAGTGAAAAAGGGCTAAGACAAAAGCAGACAATAAATACACAGGGGCCAATGAGGGGAGTGACAACAGGTGGGCTCACAGCTGAACATAATTTCAGAGATGAGACCAGGGGAAGCAAAACTAAACACTAAGTACAGGGAACATGAAACTGTCACAATAAAGCAGGAGGCAACTAAACATGACACAGCGTAGACTTGACAGAAAAGGAGGCTGACACACAAAGGGAATCTAAACATATAACTAGATTGAAACCTATTACAACAGATAGGCTGACATAACATGGGGAAGCAGCTAACCAAGGAAGACAGACACCTGAAACACAAACACTGAAGACTTGGCACAGGAGAAATAACAGACATCGGCACACAAGAACACAGGGAGACAGATACACAGAGGAGAACAGACACAGGAAGACAAGAACACAGAGAAACCAGAATGAAATACAAATAACTAAACCAAAAACAGAATACAAACTATACAAACCAAGAGGCTAAATGATAAGAAAAAACAGTAAACACAACCAGAAATATAACAAAAAACAGAACTTCACTAAAAGAACTCAAAACATTGGGCCACCATCCCAGGACCATGACACTGGTGCCATCTGCCTGCCTGCTCACCCTCCCACAGAAACTTTCTCTAGGAATCAACCAGTGCACTCACCCCTCTCTCTGCACCAGATTCCTCTGAAAATACGAGTAAGCCTCCTCATTCTTAGGCTTGCATAAACTCCTTAGTAAAACCCAGACCACTGGATAAGTCTTGTCTCCTCTCTTTCTCAGTGACCTTCCCCTCCTTTGACCAGGAAAGAACCCTGGTCTCCTCGTGTTTCACTGCAAATCTCAGATTCCCTCATGTTAAATAAATTCTGTAAACTGTTATTTGTGTCCTCATTGGTTCTACTCTTGGGTCCACCTTAGCAATTGGTCTAGCGGCTGTGACATGCTTCAGCACAGAGCTGGGTTAAAAAATTTTTTTTTTTCAGCATGCAACAAAAGTCAGGTGAAGAGTGAGAGGGACGTACCTCTTTCAGTCTCCCGGAGGTGAAGGAGGGAGAAAGGACACTGCGGATCCTCTTCCACTGATCATCCTCTGCATTGTTCACAGCATCGTACAGTGGCCCATTCAGATGGAAATTCTGTAACAACATTAAAAATGACCTGTTGGTGAACACAAAAGCTCAAATAAAAACAGGAGTCTGACTGAGTTGTGTATTGCACTTTCTTACCCTGCGGTTGGTGAAGAAAGAGTAACACTCCTTTATCAGAATAGTTTTTATCATGGCAGGATCAGCGATGCACAGCACGGGCTGACGACCATCAAAAATGCTACACACAGTGAAAGAGGGAAAAAAACCGAACAAAACAAAAGTTCATTTTTCATGTCTTCACATACACAGAGACTGTTGTTGATCTGGAACACAAGCATAGATGTTTACCTAATCTATGCAGATATTTATCCCAACACACGTACATATTTTATATACATTCAGAAACACACAAACACATACAGTAGATAACAAAACTTACCCCCACATTTTCCCATATTTCTTATAGCACTCTTCATCAAAGTTAAAAAATCCCTGGGCACAAAGAGATCATTATTCAAACACATTATTTAAGATGTAGTTGTCGTTGTGAGCATTAAGCAACACCAGTGTGTTTACACATTCTACTCGGCACAAAGATCAGGTGTGTGGTGTTGGCTGCCTGACAAATGCAGTACCTGGTGACAGAGGTCACAGTGAAAGAAAAAGATTGTGAGGCCCAAAAATAACTGTACAAAAGAATCGCAAATATAAATAACTGAACTACTTTAATCATTATCCAAAAATGAATGAGAATAAACAATTAGCAGGATTCTTTGTGGCTAAAATGAGAGTAATTACATGTAGTTCGCTGCTCTAACACTGCACACATGAGCAGCATTCAAAGTTTTAAGTGGATCAGAGACGTTAACATAACTGTCACACATTTAGAGCAGTCCACAGTGTAATTGGTGTGCGGTGCTCAAACAATTATTATTTCCCACCTTTTTATAATCTAACATTGAACCAAAAAAAGGGACAGGTGAGGGACCAGGGACGCCTAATCTCTTAAATGTCCCATGTGTCCAGCAGGAATACCTGGAACATGGAACAGGTGGAAGAGAGTGAGAAAAAAGCAAAGTAGTACAAAGAGTTCAAATAACTGAACAGAAGCCAGTATTTGTTCAAACTTACACAAACAACAGTGTGATGAAGGCAACCAGCAGGGTCCATGTCTCTGCAGACAAGAAGAAGAAGTACGACATCTCTGCAGTGTTCATCTCTTCTCTCAGTGGTAACACAAGCTTTCGTGACCAGAGCCTTTTATCTCCTGCTGTATACACCTGTTGCATGAGTAATGGAAGTGTGTGAGAGTTGAACCAATGGCTGTAGGAAGCATCAGTTGAATAATTAACCTTTTATAGGGTACTCATAGAAATACTTAGAGTGTAATTGGACTTAAGACTTAATTAATTTTTTCTGATATATTTCAAAGTGTTTAATTTAGTTACCATTTATAGTTCCCTGCCCATAAGTGGTTAGAAAAAAGAAAAAAGTGCAGATATAAAAAAAATACAGGAAAAAGACATAAATTTATATATTTCTTCAGGACCACATGCTTCTTAACCTCACTGAGGTGGGGGATGGGCATCATATATAAAGCCTGTAAATTACCAAAAATTGTCTCTTGCTTGATAAAAGGTTTACAGAGAAAGAGACTGGGGAGCATTTACTGTGTAATAATCAGTTTTATTAGTTGTATTATTTCTGCTGCTCTAATCTTCTGGCCTTAATTATTGTACTGCTTGGATTAACAAAGGACAAACTGCACACATTTGATGAGAATAGCTTTGATTAGTATACAGGTTTTGTTAGTTTACCTTTAAATTTGTGGTATTTGTAACATGAATGTTACAGAGATGTCAAATACTGTGTTTTTCACGCAGTACTTTCTGGCATAACTGAGCAAATTAGGAGGATAATCAAGTTATTATCAACATTTTTTGGTCAAATCATTTCATATAAACATGCTCATACTGTACTCACTGAAAAACATGTCCAGGCATGTCCTGAGATGTGTGGGTTAAAGTTCTTTTCCTGCTTTTCTTCCACATACAAAGAGGAAAGATTACGAAACACGGGCAAGAGGCAACGCCTCCTGACTATGTTACATAATCAGGAGGTCACACCTCCTGTATCGCTCTCTCTCTCTCTCTCTCTCTCTCTCATATATATATATATATATATATATATATATACACATTTTAATCACACTTTGCACAACGGAATGTTTCTAAGTGTACGAGTTCCAGGCATACAGATTATATCAACGCAAAATGTGATGAGCTTGATGTAGATGACGGAAGAGACTACGCTGGTGGATGGGAAATTTAAATACAAGAAACTTCCAGATGGACGTACAAACAAAAATGCTGTTATTTGCACTTTCTGCAGGAAGGAGTTTGCTTATCACAGGAGCACTTCCACCCCTCGTTGGTCTGTGTAGTAGACGGTGGGAAAATAAACAGGATTTTGAAGTTTAAGCTTATGTATATTGATTCATTCATTAAATAAACGTAAATTAATATTCCTCATGTTAAATATAGAAATGTGATTAATTTCGATTAATCAATTACAAAGCTTTAATTAATTAAATACATTTTTTAATCGAGTCCCACCCCTAACACATATATATAAAAATCACAGACTTTTTTTCATCTGTAGTTTATTTATTTCACATTTAAGCAGTTCAGCTTTACCTTTTTACCTTGAGATGAGAGTAGAGATCAGCAGCAGTGCACCCTAATAATGTTTTCCAAGCAGGCCTAAATGTACATAAAAGGATAAAAGGCTACACAGCACAGTTTTTGGTGGTTTTGCAATACAGCACAAATACCAAGCAGCTTATAATTTTGATGTACTAATACAAAGTCATATCTGAATTGGTAAAGCTTAGCCTTTGCAAGTTAACAGTAAATGGTCTTTGACCGAAACTGTGGAACTTCATGCTTTAATGCCTCTTATGTTCTGTGTAGGTACGGCCACTGGACCTTTGGTATATTTCAGAAGACGGGACCCCAGATCCAAAACCAGTGATCTATGGGGGAACAATAGGATAGGCAGGCACGAAGATTAAATGAGTTGTACCAGTGTCAAAAAGGATACACTGAATAATGCATAACATATCTTAGTGATGAATATGTGTGGTGGAAAAAATAAGGTGACCTCTGAAACCAAACTGATTTTTTTAATGATTTATTTTTGTCAGGATAACTGGAGCCACAACTCCTTCTTTAGTGGATTTATCTTCCACTAAATCCCTCAAAATGCAAATGTGCACTGTGTAAATGTTCAGTGTGTGTGAGTTCAGGAAACCCATGCTGACTGTGATGGATCCTGACATGCTGAAAACCAACTGGATGGTGAGAACACAGAAAATTAACAGGAAAAAAAAATTGAGCATCCTGTTATAGTAAGCCATAAGGTGATACAATGTCCTTTGTGCATCCATTTACCCAAAAGTTTATGTAGCATAGTGAAATAATTGAGAAGATGTCCTACCAAACATTGGCTTAGGATTATTTTTAGGTCAAAGTTTTGCATGCTTTTGTCTTTTTGTGTGATATTGGCCACACCCATGTGGGAGTGGAGATTCCACTCTAGTCCAGCTGCCAGGTATTTGGAGTTGACTGCTGGAAGAAGTTGATTGGTGTAGGGTTGGGGCCCTTCTCTATAAAGGGGAGAGAAAGGAGGAAATCTGCATTGGAGGGATGAAAGGGGAGGGGGCTGTAGAGCACAAGTTTGAAGCTGATTTGCATTGGAGAAAAGCATAGCTTTACAGGAAAATATTTTCAATTCAATTCAATTTTATTTATATAGCGCCAAATCACAACAAACAGTCGCCTCAAGGCTCCATTTTGCCTTGCTAATTCTGCTTTTTTGTTTTAAATAATCCAGTTTTATTGGAAGAAGGATCTATTTCTAACTGAGCTGTATGTGGACTTATAACAAAGGACTGGACTGGGAATTTCTGGCAGGAACTTGTGTGCCAAGGAGGAAAAGTCCACTGTGCATTAGGAGGTGGCCAGCCTGATGAACCTGGGACCTGGAGAGGAAGAGCCAGAGTTGCATTCCTGGGATTTCATGTGGAAGTTTTGCAGAACTACAGCTTCTCAGCCTACAAGGAAACAGGTGATTGTGTGTATACTTAGGCTGACATGTGTGCCTTCACCTAAGACAAACAATATTCACTTATAAAATCTGATGTTTCTGATCTCATGGTTCCTCAGATCCCCATAGACATGGATGTTGCAAGCTTTGTTACACCCCTGCAACCAAACTGTCAATGGTATCAATACTGTCATCCTCCAGGAACTGCCTGTAGATGTCTGTGTATCCCTCCATGGATATGCCTCCCCAGACCATCACTGAAACACCACCAAACCAGTCATTCTGAATGTTACAGGCAGCATAACATTCTTCACGGCTTCTCCAGACCCTTTCATGTCTGTCACATGTGCATAGTAACATTCATCTGTGAAAAGCACAGGGCACCAGTGCTGGATCTGCCAATTCGGGTATTCTATGGCAAATGCTAACTGGGCTCCACGTGGCCCACTAGAGGATGCTTGATGTCTGTTTGGTCAGACATTCACACCAGTGGCATGCTGGAGGTCCTTTTGTAGGGCTCTGGCAGTGTTTGTCCTATTCCTCCATGCATAAAGAAGCAGATACTGGTCCTACTGATGGGTTAAGGACCTTCTACAGCCCTGTTTGTCCAGCTCTCCTAGAGTAACTGCCTGTGTCCTGGAATCTCCTCCATGCTTTGAGACTTTGCTGTGAGACACAGCAAACCTTCTGGCAATGGCACATATTGATGTAATATCATGGAGGAGTTGGACTACCTGTGTAACCGCTGTAGGGTCCATAAACAGATGACTAGTAGACATAAAGACAGTGTTCCAGTGAATGAGTATATTTTTCTCTTATATTCAGCACAATGGCATGGTGGTTAGCACCTTTGCCTCACAGCAAGAAGGTCCTGTGTTTGACTCGGCCATCTGACCGGGGCCTTTCTGTGTGAAGTTTGTTCATCCCGTGTATGCGTGGTTTCTCTGGCTTCCTTCCACAATCTGAATACATGCTGTTAGTGGGAATAGTTTATTTGATTCTAAACTGTGAATATGAGTGCAAATGCTTGTCTGTCTCTGTTTAAGCCCTGCAACAGACTGGCAACCTGTCCAGGGTGTACTCTGGCAGCTGGGATAGGCTCCAGGCTCTCCCTGCAACCCTGAACTGGGTAAGCAGAAGATGGACTGATGGACATAATCAGTGAACTGCAACAAGAACTGCAGTGATATGGTGGCACTCTGGGAGAATATGAAAAAAAAAAAGCACCTGATAAGTGATATTTGCAGTCAGATCTCTGGAGAATTACACTGATCATTCTTCCTCCTGTACCCGTACAAGTAGCCCCTCTCAGTTCAGGGGCCACTTGGCCTTGCAGGAGAAAGCACAAGCTACCTTGCATTATTGAAACACACAAGTGAAGGAGTTGGATCAAAAGGTTCATTTATCCAAGTCAAGATGGCAGCCCTGATGAAGTCACACAGGCTGGCAGGCCCTGTGTGTATACTTCAAAAGCCTCCTGGAAGTGTTAAATGATCTCAGCTATCATCATTAATGTATTTTTTTTATATCTCTGTATTTACTCCTGTGCTCAATATGTCCACGGAAATTGGAGAAATGAACTGAAATACGCTTTCATGGTTCTTTTAACAAAGTTGCAAATCCATCATCTTTCCAAGATGTAATCCCAAAAAGCCAATATTTAAATCTGGCAAGAGTCTTAAAGGAATTGGACTGGACTGAAATTGTCTCATGTGGTGATGTTACAATAAATAGTCTCACCTTTTACTCCAAAATTAAAAATGTTATGGATTTATTTAAAGTGAAGAGAAAGAAAAGTAAAGTAATTAAAGGTAATTTACCATGGCTTAATGATGAATGCCAAAAACTAATGAAGAAAAGGGATCAATTACTTAAATCGCTTAAAACAGGATATGTATCTGATAGGCAACTATTTACTTCAGCAAGAAATAAAGTAACTGAAATAATGCGTAAAGCCAAGGCAAATTTTTTTTTATATCCGTTGAGTCTGCAAAAGGAAATGGCAAGAAGATGGGGTAAAATATTAACAAATTAATTGATAAAAGGATAGATATAAGAAAAGAATTAGAAATCAATAATGTACTTGTGAAAGAGCCCTTTTAGGTGGCAACTGATTTTAATACATTTTTTAAAAATTTCCCATCTTTTTACTTTACTTGAAATTGAATCTTACCAAGTTAATGATTCTTTGTCAATTTTTAGAATAGAAGAAATTACTGAAGCAGAAGTGGTCTCTATTATAGGTAAATTAAAAAATTCCAAAGCTAAGGATTGTTCACCGTGTTGTTCCTACAACATGGAAAGTAGCAGTGATTACTCCAATTTACAAATCAGTGAATAAATTAGACGTTAAAAATTATAGACCCGTTAGTATATTACCAGTTGTATCTAAAATGATTGAAAAATGGATAGCAAAGCAATTAATAGATCATTTAAATAAAGGTTACACACCTCTGCATCCCATGCAGTTTGGTTTTCATGCAAATCATTCAATTGAAACAGCAATTAATATTTTTCTAGAAAAAAAAAATATGTTGGATACTAACACTTTTGTCAGTTTTTCTGGACTTAAAAAGGGCGTTTGATACTGTTGACCATCAAACACTATTGCCTAGGTTAACAAAATTTAATTTCTCTGAACAAGTGATCCTCTGGATGAAGTCATATTTGGAAAATAGAATTCAGTGTGTATCTATCAGAGGTATCAAATCTCCTTACCTTGATTGTAAAGTTGGAGTACCTCCAAGGGTCTATACTTGGACCACTTTTATTTTCTTTATACATTAATGACTTGCCAAATATTTGTTCAGATGTCAATACTCAGTTGTATGCAGATGATGATGTTATTTTTACACAAGCAAAGACTGATATGGAAGTTTAAAAAAATTTGACAAAAGCTATGAATTGTATTAAAGCATGGCTTACCAGGTCATGTCTACTGCTTAATTTAAAGAAAACTGTTTGTATTAAATTCTCAAAATGACCACAATCAAGAGTATCTTCAAATGTTTTCTTGGAAGAAGTAGTGCTTCAGATTGTAAATGAAGTTAAATATCTTGTTATTACGATAGATTCTACTTTATCATTTAAGAATCATGTTAAAAATGTATCTAAGATAATTAAATTTAACTTACACAATTTTAAGCAAATCATATCATCACTGCCGGAAAATGCAGCCAAAATGTTTCTCTATTCTGTGGTTTTTTTTGTCTCATATGTGGTACTGTTTTACTAACTAATCATTGACAAGCGGTACCATTTTAAAATCAATAGAATCTTTATTTAAGAAGTCTTTAAAAGTGTTAGATGGAATGCCTCTTTCTTTTCATCATTGTCAGATACTTGAGAAATATAACATTTTAAGTTTTGAAAATTAAAAAAAAAAATTCAAGTTTGCTTGTTGTATTTATAAAATTCTACATGGGCTTGCTCCACCTTCATTGGGTGAGTTCATCATGCCAAAATCAAATATTAGTGGAAGATTAACTAGAGCCTCTATTAGAGGTGATTGTGCGATACCTTTTAGGCATACAACATTTAGCAAACAGGTGTTATCAGTCAGGGGAGGGGTGAGATTTGGAATGATATTCCGACTGTAATAAGAGAATGCACCACTTCTGACAGATTTCAAACTTATCTTAAACAATGGCTAAAGAGGAATTATTAACTTGTTTTTAATGTGCTGTAATTAATAGTGCAAGTTTTATATCTGTTTTTGTATTGTGGGTCTTTATGTCTTTTTTCCCATGTGTAACTTAATGCTTTTGTTAATGTTTCTGTGGTCTATATTTAGATTTGTTAATTGTTTGATGTTTTTTGTCTGACCTGCCAGGGACTACAGATGAAAAGTAGCGTTTTTGGCTAATTTTGGCACATTTACATTGTGATGTTCATTAATGTGTGCTGTCCCTTTTAAATAAAACAAACAAGCATAATGCAACATATTATTTAAAACTTTGTGGTCTAATCATGATGTATTTCATTTACATTATGATGTGTATATTAAGCTACAGTTTGGAGGCCAAATTAAGAGAAGCATGGTGATATGAAGTTAAACCATTTAATGTACTTCATCATTACAGAATATATGTAAATCTCATTGCATACACAGAACTGAAAAATATACCTATATCTACCAAGAAAATAACTCAACCAGTAATAAAAATTATTTTTAAGGTAATGCTTCTGTTACCACTGACTTGCTGTTTTATGTTTCAGACCAGTGAACGTCAACTGGCGGCCTGCAGGCCACATCCAGCCAGCCAAAGCTTTCCATTTGGCCCCCGGAATATTACTCTATAATTCTTTACACACCTACTGTGCAACAATCAATTATGTCACATTATAACCCGTTAAATACCCGTCCCTGACTAGTCTGAATTATGAAAAGCCACAAAACGCCACTCAGGATGGGTAGATGGCTCAGCGTGTACCCGCATACTAGTGGGGACTGTTCACAGCCCCCGTATGTGTCCCTCACCATTGCCTGTAAGATTAAATTACTGAAATTTACCATAAGATCCATATTTAAAAAAAAAAAAAAGCTCTTTTAAAAGAGACGTGTCCAGGCAGATTTAGAGGGTTTTGCATCTGAACTGGTCATATATTCCTATATTCATTTTTCATTCAATAAAAAAAAACCAAAACCAAAATTACCTTCTGAAAAGTAGATTTTATTGTTTCCCGTGCTCATATCTGAGAACTTCATACAATCGCAGTGTTTCCATAACAACCGTCAACATAACAAAGAACAACATGTAAGTGCAAGATTAACACATGTCATTAAAAAATAGTATAATTTTGAAAGGATGATATATTACTTAGGATCCAATATTAGTTTTATTTTACTTTACGAGAACATCTGGCCCTCACACTGTCTGCCAAAGAAAAATACCGGCTCTTGGACAAATGTAGTTGATGACCCCTGCTTTAGACAAGGGTAAACAGTTATGCTGCTGTGTCTTTACAGTATATTATCACAAAGCCTCAGCCCATACTAAAAAAAGATCATCCATATGGGCTAAATCCCAGATTGCTTAAGAAATTCCCTCCATATTTATAATTTGTCTTTACTGGATTCCTCTTACATCCAGGAATCAGCTTAAAATATTTTTTTTGCATGCAAAGCCATAAATGGTCAGGCCCCATCATAAACACCTGACATTACTATATTACTACAACACTTGTTTGCAACCAAATTTCAATCTCACTGCTTTTGTTTATAATGCATCAGAATGACAGCACAGAGTAGAAAAATCAACACATTTATTACTGGTTCATCTGTCACTCACTTCAGGAAAAAAGATGCAGACTGGTATTAGTACATAAACTGGCAAAATTAAAATGAGAAACTTTCATCTTCTTAAAGCAGGAAGGTTAAGAGCGTGGCACCAATTTCAGTTTGATTGGTCTTTTTGGCTGTAGCAGGCCCTGGATGTCCAGCTCAATGGGGATCTGCAGGGAAGAGCCACACAGAATAAATAAAGTCAAAAACTCTGCCTTCCTTATTTCAGATCTCCAAACAACTTAAGGTAGAAAGCTCATGGAAAAATGTGAATATGGAGCATCAGTATATTGCATGTGTAAAATCCAACAGTAACATTAAAGTGCTCTGTCAGTTTGTGATTTTTGATCTTTGAACTGAAAGACATGTAACTCTCCATATCACTATTGAACTAGCCATGAGTAATATTTGGACAGGGCTCTTCATACATCATAAAAAAGCAATAACAATCAGAGTGAAGATGATCTGGGCTCTCACCTCGGTCTCCTTACACACAGAGAAGCTGTACCTCTGGAGGATCTCCACTATTGCAAGTTTCATTACCACCAGAGCAAATCGCATCCCAATGCAGTTTCTTGGACCCGATCCAAAAGGCATGTATGTGTACGGATCGATTGTCTCCTTGTTTTCCTTGCTGAACCTGAGGGCACAGACACACACGTACTGTAAATTAACAACAGAAATGGGGTTATGTCCCACAGAGCTCCTTTCAGTGGAAGGTTTTTGTATTAATCAAATCAAACATGTGAATCCTTTCCGTACCTCTCAGGTTTGAATTTCTCTGGTTCAGGCCAAATCTCGGGGTCCCGGTGCAACGGCCAGGTGGGGACCATGACAACCATATCTTTGGGAATCACAAAGCCATTTATCTCCACACTCGCCTTGGCCACGCGTTCCAAACGTGAAGCAATGGGGTACAATCGGAGAGACTCATTGATGACACAGTCGAGATACTCCATCTGCATTAGTGCCTGGTACTGAACAGGAGCCTGAACACAAACACATAAACATGAGTGTGGACCAGAAAATATACACTGGTGGATGACAGAGGTACTGAGAGAAGCTGAATCCTGTTTCACAGGAAGAACATGCAAACTTCACACAGAAAGGCCTCGGTGGATTCAAACCAGGACCTTCTTGCTGTGAGGCAACACCACAAATAACCACGATCAAATGATCTTACAATAGCACATTATATACCTAAAGTGGAATTTTTTTTAATTGCTAAAAGTCAGAATGGTTATGTATGTTTGCTGCATATCAAAATGTGTCAGATGAGTAAAGAGGTCATAGTTTCAAACCTAGTTAGACTATAATGAGGCACATCTGATGAATACAACCCCAAATTGCACCAAGTGAAAACCAAGAGAAAAACTGAGTTTGTTAGTTTGTTGTGGAGCTCCTTTGCCCTCCACTGGCAATAATAATATTTTTTTTAAAAAGGCAGCTTGAAATTCTGGTTGGGTGACAAAGTGTATGTGTTGCTGGAAAATAGTCAACAACCCAAGAAAATAGAAGGCAAAAAATAAGATAAATAGAAATATAATTAACAGTCCTGACAAGGAAATTACAGAAAAAATACAATTTGTTAATTGAAGATTGGTGGGTTTATTATGAAATCAATCCATCATTGCCCATTTTTTTTCTTCTTCCATGAACTTTATGATTCACAGAATCTAGAACATGTGATTACACTGGTACCAGCAAAGTCTGGTAGCTCTGATCTTTACTCATAAACTTTATTTTTGTTGTATTTCTATTGATTTTTTTATTTGTCTTAAGAGAAGAGCTTTTTTAATTGAAATGGAGCAAACATGGAGCCTATTCCAGCATGGTTGCCATGCTGGTGCAACAGTGAAGACTTGGAAGTGGAGATATAAGATCTTCGTGTCAACAGTCATCATGGGAAATGTCAACTCTCTGCCCAACAAAAATGATGAGCTGGAGATACTGATGAAGACTCAGAAAGTATACCATGAGTGCAATTTCATATGTTTTACTGAAACATGGTTGGATCAATACATCTCCGACTCTATTGTGGATCTACCTGGTTTCACCCTCATACAGTCAGACAGAGATGCTAAAGATATTGGCAACAAAAAAGATGGGGTTCTGGCTTTATTTGTGAACCAGAGATGGTGTAATCTTGCACATATCACTGTCAAGGAGAAGATGTGTTGTCCTGATATTGAATTAATATGCAACTATAATATGTACCAAGAAATTTGAGTCATATCATAACAATATTTGTATACATTGGCCCTAATACTCCTTCGTAGTAAGTACCATGACTAAGTCCATAAGTTCTGGGACTAAGGTTGTAAGTACTGGGATTAAGGCTGTAATTTCTAGGACTAAGACCATAAGTTCTGGGACTAAGGTTGTGAGTATAGGGAATAAGGCCATAAGTTCCAGAACTAAGGCCATAAGTACTGAGACTAAGGTCATAATTCCTAGGACTAAAGTATTAAGTTCCGGGACTAAGGCCATAACTACCCTGTAATTATGTTTAAGTACAGGTGTCTGTGTAGATTCTCAGTCGTCCAGGTCATAGTAGTCTCTGGAGCTTGAAAAAAGGCGACTGGACTTCTTTTTTGTTTCTTGAAGACGTTTCACCTCTCATCCGAAAGGTTTCTTCAGTTCTCAACCAAATGGTTTCGAGACCCAGGTACGCCACCAACTTTCCGCCTGCTTACAGTGCTGTCCTGAGCTCCCTTCCCAGATGTCTCTACCCCCATTCACACCTTTGTTCCAGTGACCTCAATAGGTCACATGAAACAATGGAGTGAAATCCTATATTGGTTTCATCTGAAACCACTGATTGAAATGATGTATGCCTCCTTTTACACCTTGGCACATGTGATTATGCACATGAACAACAGAGGGTCATAACCACCTCCAGGGGACTACACCCACAGGGGTTTAAATACCTGGGTCTCTCCATCATTTGGTTGAGAACTGAAGAAGCCTTTCAGATGAGAGGTGAAACGTCTTTGAGAAACAAAAAAGAAGTCCAGTCGCCTTTTTTCAAGCTCCAGAGACTTTAAGTACAGGTATTATACAGGGATGAAATTTAAGTTCTGTGTAATTTCCTGGGAATTTAGCCAAAAAAACAAACAAAGTTTCCCTGATCCTACATCATAAGTAGACTGTTCTTTTCAAGGTGCAGGTCGTATTATGTAGTGACTTAACCTAACTTACAGGTATTTTATAAAAATGTATCTTGTAAGAAAATTTAAGTTCTGCATAATATCCAGAACGTACGACCTTAGTCAAGGAGGTTACGACATTAGTCCTGGAAGTGACACTGAACTTGTACTTACAGGGTACATCCCTTTAAAATACATGTACTTACAGCCTTAGTCCTGGAACTTTTGTCCTTAGTCCTGGACGTTATGCAGAACTTAAATATATTTACAGGGTGCATCCTTGCAAAATATTTGTACTTATCACCTTCGTGGGCCATATTATAAAGTGTTACCTTTTCTTCTTCTATGAACCTTAATGTTGGTCGCACAGGAAGACCTTGTTTGTTTGTTATGTTTATGTGAAATGATTTTAACACATCTTTGCAACCTGTCTTTCTATTACTCTCCCTGTGACATGCATGCTTGACATGCATTCATGTATGCATGAAATTAGTGTGGATCCTGGAGAGATAGGCTAAGGCTGGTATAAACTGGGATCTTATCACAGAAAGGATTCTCTCACTTTAAGACTCCTGTTCTGGCTCAGATGTTGTCACTTCTCACTTACATTGTTAGGGAAGGTTGTATCCACCTCCTCCTGCAGCTTATTCATCACCTGAGGGTTTGTTGCCAAATTGTAAGACAAGAAAGTGAGAGAGCTGCTGGATGTTTCATAGCCAGCAAAGAGGAAAATCATGGCTTGGGAAAGGATCTCATGATCAGTCAAACCTGGGGAGATAGGAGGGATATACCCTTTAGAACAGCTTTAAGCTGTATTTCCATGTGTGGATGCATTGCTGTGTATCACCTTTATCCTGTGCTTCACCACTGGAGTTATTGTTTTGCTGAGAGTCGATCATTAGCTGGAGGAAGTCCACTCGAGTCTGAAAGTCGACACAAACGGTCTGAGAACAGCTGCGATTTCAAATCTGAATGTGTTACAAATGCACGCCTAAAGGCAGACTAACCTTTTGCTTGCTGGTCTCACGATCAGCCTTGATCTTCTGCAGTGCAGCATAAAAGAATTTTGTCACAGATGTAGGGAAAAAGGAAAACTCTAGTTTTTCCATTATGGGACCCATGAAAGGAAAGAAGGCTGAAATTAAACAAACAAGACATTTATTAATGGAAAAGGGAGAACAGGAGCTTCATCAATGATAAAGCTCTATATGAGCTGCATTTATCGAAATACAATAAATACTTTACCAATGATGAGGAAGATGGGGCTTAAAAAGTCAAACTTCAGCATCTTTTTGATGTTAGTGACAAAAGGGTCTGAGGGGTTACTGAGTGAGTCGATGTCCACACTGAAGGCAGTGCTGGTCACTACATCCATACTGTAGGGTCCGAAGAACCTGCAAGACCATACAAACACATCAAAATCCCCTTTATTGTTCTACTATTAAATGAAATGAATATAGTATGAAGAGCTCTTACTCCTTCAGCTCCAGAGGTTCATCTTTATCTGCTTTCTTTTTCATGCTACTGATCAGGTTGGCTGAATGCTGCTTCATAATGTCAAACATCTGAGGCACAGACAGACAGAAAGAACAAAACTTCAAACTGTAACTGAGTGTTCAGCTGGATAAGTCTTGTCTCCTCTCTTCCTCAGTGACCTTCCCCTCCTTCAACCAGGAAAGAACCCTGGTCTCCTCATGTTTCACTGCAACTCTCAGAATGCCTCATGTTAAATAAATTCTGTAAACTGTTATTTGTGTCCTCATTGGTTCTACTCTTGGGTCCACCTTAGCAATTGGTCTAGCGGCCGTGACATGCTTCAGCACAGAGCAGAGAAACACAAACACTGAAGACTTGGCACAGGAGAAATAACAGACATCGGCACACAAGAACACAGGGAGACAGATACACAGAGGAGAACAGACACAGGAAGACAAGAACACAGAGAAACCAGAATGAAATACAAATAACTAAACCAAAAACAGAATACAAAACTATACAAACCAAGAGGCTAAATGATAAGAAAAAACAGTAAACACAACCAGAAATATAACAAAAAACAGAACTTCACTAAAAGAACTCAAAACATTGGGCCACCATCCCAGGACCATGACACTGGTGCCATCTGCCTGCCTGCTCACCCTCCCACAGAAACTTTCTCTAGGAATCAACCAGTGCACTCACCCCTCTCTCTGCACCAGATTCCTCTGAAAATACGAGTAAGCCTCCTCATTCTTAGGCTTGCATAAACTCCTTAGTAAAACCCAGACCACTGGATAAGTCTTGTCTCCTCTCTTTCTCAGTGACCTTCCCCTCCTTTGACCAGGAAAGAACCCTGGTCTCCTCGTGTTTCACTGCAAATCTCAGATTCCCTCATGTTAAATAAATTCTGTAAACTGTTATTTGTGTCCTCATTGGTTCTACTCTTGGGTCCACCTTAGCAATTGGTCTAGCGGCTGTGACATGCTTCAGCACAGAGCTGGGTTAAAAAAAATTTTTTTCTTCAGCATGCAGCAAAAGTCAAGTGAAGAGTGAGAGGGACGTACCTCTTTCAGTCTCCCGGAGGTGAAGGAGGGAGAAAGGACACTGCGGATCCTCTTCCACTGATCATCCTCTGCATTGTTCACAGCATCGTACAGTGGCCCATTCAGATGGAAATTCTGTAACAACATTAAAAATGACCTGTTGGTGAACACAAGAGCTCAAATAAAAACAGGAGTCTGACTGAGTTGTGTATTGCACTTTCTTACCCTGCGGTTGGTGAAGAAAGAGTAACACTCCTTTATAAGAATAGTTTTTATCATGGCAGGATCAGCGATGCACAGTATGGGCTGACGACCATCAAAAATGCTACACACAGTGAAAGAGGGAAAAAAATGTAATAAAACAAAAAGTCCATCGATCCATTATCTTATCCTGTTCAGGGTTGGGGGGCTGGAGCCTATCCCAGCTGTCATAGGGCGAGAGGCAGGGTACACCCTATACAGGTCGCCAGCCTGTTGCAGAGCTAACACAGAGAGAAAGAAAACCATTCACACCTATGGGCAAATTAGAATCACCAATTAACCCCAGTAACTGCACGTCTGTAGGACTGTGGAAGGAAATCCACGCAAACATGGGGAGAACATGCAAATCCCACACAGAACGGCCCAGCCAAGGTGGATTTGAACCCAGACCTTCTAGCTGTGAGGCAATAGTGCTAACCAACTAATCTATGCAGATATTTATCCCAACACACGTACATATTTTATATACATTCAGAAACACACAAACACATACAGTAGATAACACAACTTACCCCCACATTTTCCCATATTTCTTATAGCACTCTTCATCAAAGTTAAAAAATCCCTGGGCACAAAGAGATCATTATTCAAACACATTATTTAAGATGTAGTTGTCGCTGTGAGCATTAAGCAACACCAGTGTGTTTACACATTCTACTCGGCACAAAGATCAGGTGTGTGGTGTTGGCTGCCTGACAAATGCAGTACCTGGTGACAGAGGTCACAGTGAAAGAAAAAGATTGTGAGGCCCAAAAATAACTGTACAAAAGAATCGCAAATATAAATAACTGAACTACTTTAATCATTATCCAAAAATGAATGAGAATAAACAATTAGCAGGATTCTTAAAATGTGGCTAAAATGAGAGTAATTACATGTAGTTCGCTGCTCTAACACTGCACACATGAGCAGCATTCAAAGTTTTAAGTGGATCAGAGACGTTAACATAACTGTCACACATTTAGAGCAGTCCACAGTGTAGTTGGTGTGCGGTGCTCATAAAAGTACTTTTACCCACCTTTCTATATGCCAACATAGTGCCAAAAAAAGGGACAGGTGAGGGACCAGGGACGCCTAATCTCTTAAATGTCCCATGTGTCCAGCAGGAATACCTGGAACATGGAACAGGTGGAAGAGAGTGAGAAAAAAGCAAAGTAGTACAAAGAGTTCAAATAACTGAACAGAAGCCAATATTTGTTCAAACTTACACAAACAACAGTGTGATGAAGGCAACCAGCAGGGTCCATGTCTCTGCAGACAAGAAGAAGAAGTACGACATCTCTGCAGTGTTCGTCTCTTCTCTCAGTGGTAACACAAGCTTTCGTGACCAGAGCCTTTTATCTCCTGCTGTATACACCTGTTGCATGAGTAACGGAAGTGTGTGAGAGTTGAACCAATGGCTGTAGGAAGCATCAGGTGAATAATTAACAGTGAAAGAGACTGGGGAGCATTTACTGTGTAATAATCAGTTTTATTAGCTTTGTTATTTCTGATTCTGTGTGATTCTGATTTCTACAATCTTCTGGCCTTAATTATTGTACTGCTTGGATGAAAAAAGGAAAAACCGTACACATTTGAAGAAAATAGTTTTGATTAGTATATAGATTTTGTTATTTCTACTTTAATTTCATGGTATTTGTAACATGAATGTTACAGAGAAGTCAAATACTGTGTTTTTCACACTGTACTTTCTGGCATAACTGAGCAAATTATCAAAATTTTTTGGTCAAATCATTTCATATAAACATGCTCATACAGTACTCACTTAAAAACACATCCAGGCACGTCCTCAGACGTGTGGGTTAAAGTTCTTTAATTGCTTTTCTTCCACATACAGAGAGGAAGGTTTATGTAACACAGCCAGGAGACCACTCCTCCTGTCTAATAATCACTGAGATCAGCCAGAGCTCGTCCCAGCACTTTATTGTTTTTGTCAGGACAACTGGAGCCAAAGCTCTTCTGTACTGAAAAATAGTTTCCAAAATGCAAATGTCCTCTGTGTAAATGCTCAGTGTGTATGAGTATGATACAGTGGTGGGTGAAGCATGCTAATGTTAACATGTGCACATAAAACATATAACAGTAACACATCAAACACGCTCGCTTTCTGGTCTGAAGTGACTCTGTCCCAAAATTATATAATAACTGGCCTGACTCACATTTAAAAATTTTCATCTGCAAATTCTTTGCGCTATTATGGTGCTAGTACTAAAAGCAGTTTGATAAACATGTACAAACGTAGCCTACATATAACCATGAGCATGATTTCTCTCAAGAACTTTGGTCTGAACGGAGATCTCTATGACGCAGTGTCTCATGCTGAGGATGATCAGTAGAGATTTTTGAAAGAACTGAGACAAAATATTTATCTTCACCATTGTTTAATTTGCACTTCCTCTGTTTAAGATGTTTAGCATCATGAAGCATCATTGTCAGTCCAAGGCACACAATGATGAAGCCATTAATGTGAAAGTGTGAGTAATACCATGCAAGCTGAGTTTGTAACATATTACATGAATTAAACCTCAGAACCTCTCCCAAAATGGCCACATGAACAGTAATTATTTTAAGTGAAGGAGCTTCTAGGCTGATTTTGTAGCATAAAAACTTTGAAAGTGGGATCAATCTTCTCATCTAACTGCTACCCCCCCCCCAAAAAAAAGTTATTACACTCATTCCCTAATAGGAAAAAACTATTTCATTCAATTTTTAATAAATATTTTTCCTGAAATCACGTAGCTGTTACAAGACGGCAGACTGCACCACCAAACATGTTAGTGGTCAGCAATAAAGGTCAGAAAGAATGTGGCTTTAAAACCATAACTGATTGCTCTCTGAATCCTCTGAACATGGAAATTTAGATAATATGCCTTAACATAAGACATATAATTACAGTACACAGAGATTCTGTCACACATTCAAATTTAAAACTACAACTATGCATTTTTTTTTCTTCCTGCTCTCACAGGAGACAAACGTGTTTTTCTCTTCTCCCCAACCTCCCCCTGCTTTTGCTGCTTTGCTGCTTATAGCGTCTCTTCATACATCCCCGAAATAATTAAATTATGGATCTGGTCAGCTGGTCTCTCAACAAAATTGATGATCAAATTCTCATCACAAGGAGATTGGGAGAAGGGGAACCCTCTTTCCTCTGGTCCAACTACATACCCGGCTGGCTACGTTATGGATTCCTTGCCCCCTGCCCAGTATGGTTGGGCGGGGGGGGGGGGTGTTAAAACAGTTCACTGATAGAGATGGTTGTTCGTCAGCGGCCGTGGTACGCCAGGTCCAGCTCACACAAATCACAAAGAAGGAAGAGCGTCTGTCACACAGTGTCCTGGAGAGATATGATTTCCAGACTCAAGGCTGCCTAGGGAGCCGAATTCCTGATAATGCAGATGTTGTTTTGGAACAGGCTGTTTGTTATTTTTCTACAGCCTCCAGTTTCACTGGGGAACCCATTCAGTAAATCCAGTAGTCCAAATACATTTTGTTACCATCTTTGCTGCGCAGATCCGAACTTTATCTCCAGATCTAATCCCTTTCGCCTAAGAGCTCGTTCTCAGCTGGACTATGCATCCAGCTTGCGGCTCAGGTCCAACATGCTCTGAGTCTGAGTCTGTACGACTCTGCACAGCCCATCCATCTGGTTGAGCAGTCTCGGCATATCTCGGACTGCTGCCCAGATTTACTTAATTTCCCAGTAAATCAGGTATCCTCCAAGCCCAGACAAAAGAGATCCCATTACCAAAAAGCCGAATATGTATACGTCTTCCACGTCCTCCACCACCAGCGCTGACAGACACTCAGATCTCCAAGAGCTTTATGAGTCGAGGACGTAACTGGCGGACGTACTCAGTCCAGGCATACATTGCATTTATGTGCTGCTCTGATTTTGAATGAACTTTAAATCCAGCATCCTTAAACAAGGCTTTTTTCCAGTTGAAAAACCCTGCTTCAGATGTGAAGGATGATTCTGTATAACTAGGGAGGTAGAAATGCCTGCATGCAAAACAGCAACTGGCATTTTGAGATACAGAGTACTCAAGCCATGGATTGTCTTTGTACCAAGAGCTGTTGAAAGACCCTGTTCTTGTTCCATGCTGAGTTCTTGGGAACTTTGTCAGACATGGCTGAGCTGGACCTTCGCTTTAGTTCTTGAGATGTCTGAAATAA
Organism: Pterophyllum scalare; assembly: GCA_024447675.2. Classification (NCBI taxonomy): domain Eukaryota; kingdom Metazoa; phylum Chordata; class Actinopteri; order Cichliformes; family Cichlidae; genus Pterophyllum; species Pterophyllum scalare. Next base: position 86,334 of record JAMQGT020002490.1, read on the forward strand.
ATATTAGGTAATTATATTAAGTATTTTAAGAGTATTTTTGGGCAGACATCACAATAAGTTAAGTTGTAATTAGTTACGTTTCTGTAGGCCCTATAGCATAACATGGGTAGTGTGTGCCTACCGACTGGTCCTTTTGGTGTGCAATAGGTTGTGCTGGGTGGGTGGAGTTCAGAGCCATTTCCTTCTGGTTCATTGTCTTCCTCTCCAGAGTCTGTCTCTGAATCTTATCACCCTCATCTCTCTCTGAAACTTAATTGTAAAATGCATAAATAGGCACAATAAAAAATACCTGCAAAACTCCTCAATGGTGTACTCTAATGCCGCGGGTATGTTTTGGATCAAGCAGGAACCACATGTCTGCTTAACCAATGAACAGCGTCAGCGAGCAGCATGTAGGCACAGTTGGAAATAAAAGTTTTCCTCGCAAATCTTTGCCGATCTCCTATTATACACTGCTCAAAAAAATAAAGTGAACACTCAAATAACACATCCTATATCTGAATGAATTAAATATTCTCACTGAATACTTTGTTCTGTACAAAGTTGAATGTGCTGACAACAAAATCACACAAAATCATCATTGGAAATCAAATTTCTTAACCAATGGAGGCATGGATTTGGAGTCACACACAAAATTAAAGTGGATAAACACACTAAAGGCTGATCCAACTCTGATGTAATGTCCTTAAAACAAGTCAAAATGAGGCTCAGTATTGTGTGTGGCCTCCACGTGCCTGTATGACCTCCCTACAACACCTGGGTATGCTCCTGATGAGGAGGCGGATGGTCTCCTGAGGGATCTCCTCCCAGGCCTGGACTAAAGCATCCGCCAACTCCTGGACAGTCTGTGGTGCAACGTGATGTTGGTGGATGGAGCGAGACATGATGTCCCAGATGTGCTCAATCGGATTCAGGTCTGGGGAACGGGCGGGCCGGTCCATAGCTTCGATGCCTTCATCTTGCAGGAACTGCTGACACACTCCAGCCACATGAGGTCTAGCATTGTCCTGCATTAGGAAGAACCCAGGGCCAAACGCACCAGCATATGGTCTCACAAGGGGTCTGAGGATCTCATCTTGGTACCTAATGGCAGTCATGGTACCTCTGGCGAGCACATGGAGGGCTGTGCAGCCCTCCAAAGAAATGCCACCCCACACCATTACTAACCCATTGCCAAACTGGCCATGCTGAAGGATGTTGCAGGCAGAAGATCGCTCTCCATGGCGTCTCCAGACTCTGTCACGTCTGTCACATGTGCTCAGTGTGAACCTGCTTTCATCTGTGAAGAGCACAGGGCGCCAGTGGCGAATTTGCCAATCCTGGTGTTCTCTGGCAAATGCCAAGCGTCCTGCACGATGTTGGGCTGTGAGCACAACCCCCATCTGTGGACGTTGGGCCCTCATACCATCCTGATGGAGTCAGTTTCTAACCATTTGTGCAGACACATGCACAACTGTGGCCTCCTGGAGGTCATTTTGCAGGGCTCTGGCAATGCTCCTCCTGTTCCTCCTTGCACAGCGGTCCTGCTGCTGGGTTGTTGCCCTCCTACGGCCTCCTCCACGTCTCCTGGTGTACTGGCCTGTCTCCTGGTAGCGCCTCCAGCCTCTGGACACTACGCTGACATACACAGCAAACCTTCTTGCCACAGCTCGCATTGATGTACCATCCTGGATGAGCTGCACTACCTGAGCCACTTGTGTGGGTTGTAGAGTCCGTCTCATGCTACCATGAGTGTGAAAGCACCACCAACATTCAAAAGTGACCAAAACATCAGCCAGAAAGCATAGGTACTGAGAAGTGGTCTGTGGTCCCCACCTGCAGAACCACTCCTTTATTGAGTGTGTCTTGCTAATTGCCAATAATTTCCACCTGTTGTCTATTCCATTTGCACAACAGCATGTGAAATTGATCGTCAATCAGTGTTGCTTCCTAAGTGGACAGTTTGATTTCACAGAAATTTGATTTACTTGGAGTTATATTGTGTTGTTTAAGTGTTCCCTTTATTTTTTTGAGCAGTGTAATTATGTTTGCTTTGCTTTTCTAGAAAGTCGAATAAAATGCAGGGTCAAACACTTGTGTGCATTAAGTGGTTGTGAAAAGTTTTACAAAAAAGGTGTGTGGGAGAGAGTGGGTGTTTGTTGCTTATCTTCACCCAGGAGCTTTTTGCTTTGAGTTAATCAGTAATCAGTGAACTGCGATAAAAGCTGCTGTGGTGGCACTGTGATATGAAAACAAAGCACCAGAGAAGTGATGTGATGTTTACTGTCATGTAATGGCTGTGGCAGGCAGGATGAGGACCCCAATGCAGGATATACCAAACCATCAGCATGAGGGTGCTGCTAGAGGGAAAATGAGTTAATTGAGCGACAGATAACATGCAGGTCCACCATTTAATGTGCGTCATTATTACAGAATATATGTAAATCTCTTCTTATATACAGAACTGGAACAAAATGCACCTATACCCACCAAGAAAATAAATTAACCAGTGATAAATAATATTTTTAATGTTATGTTTTTGTTACCACTGACTTGTTGATTACACTTTATAGTAAACAGTTATGTTTACTATTGTCTAAAGATGCACACTTCTATTAGTAAAAAAACTGGCAAAATTAAAATAACAAAGAGCGAGGCACCAGCTTCAGTTTGATTGGTCGTTTTGGCTGTAGAAAGCCCTGGATGCCCAGCTCAATGGGAATCTGCAGGGAAGTGACACAGAATAAACAACTTGAGGTAGAAAACTCATGGAAAAATGTGAATATGGAGCATCAGTATATTGCATGTATAAAATCCAACTGTAATATTAAAGTGCTGTGTCAGTTTGTCATTTTTGATCTTTGGACTGAGAGACTTGTTGTTATGTAACCCTCCATATCACTATTGAACTAGCTGTGAGTAATATTTGGACAGGGCTCTTCATACATCATAAAAAAGCAATCACAGTCAGAGTGAAGATGATCTGGGCTCTCACCTCGGTCTCGTTACAAACAGAGAAGCTGTACCTCTGGAGGATCTCCACTATTGCAAGTTTCATTAACACCAGAGCAAATCGCATCCCAATGCAGTTTCTTGGACCTGCTCCAAAAGGCATGTACGTGTATGGATCGATTGTCTCCTTGTTTTCCTTGCTGAACCTGAGAGCACAGACACACACATGTACTGCACAGTAACACGGAGTTCCTCTCAGTGGAAGGTTTTTGTATTTATCAAATCAAACATGTGAATCCTTTCCGTACCTCTCAGGTTTGAATTTCTCTGGTTCAGGCCAAATCTCGGGGTCCCGGTGCAGTGGCCAGGTGGGGACCATGACAACCATATCTTTGGGAATCACAAAGCCATTTATCTCCACACTCGCCTTGGCCACGCGTTCCAAACGAGAAGCAATGGGGTACAATCGGAGAGACTCATTGATGACACAGTCGAGATACTCCATCTGCATTAGTGCCTGATACTGAACAGGAGCCTGAACACAAACACATAAACATGAGTGTGGACCAGAAAATATACACTGGTGGATGACAGAGGTACTGAGAGAAGCTGAATCTTGTTTCTGATATACATCATAAAAACCCAGCAGCCACTTTTGTATGAATACACATCAGTTAAATAACCACCATAAAATAATCTTATTATAACACATTATACCTACAGTGGGATATTGCTTAGTGTAGTTCCTTTAGAAAGAAATATCTTATTTTAAGATTTCTATGTTCTCACTTCTCACTTACATTGTTAGGGAAGGTTGCATCCACCTCCTCCTGCAGCTTTTTCATCACCGGAGGGTTTGTTGCCAAATTGTAAGACAAGAAAGTGAGAGAGCTGCTGGATGTTTCATAGCCAGCAAAGAGGAAAATCATGGCTTGGGAAAGGATCTCATGATCAGTCAAACCTGGGGAGATAGGAGGGATATACCCTTTAGAACAGCTTTAAGCTGTATTTCCATGTGTGGAGATGCATTGCTGTGTATCACCTTTATCCTGTGCTTCACCACTGGAGTTATTGTTTTGCTGAGAGTCGATCATTAGCTGGAGGAAGTCCACTCGAGTCTGAAAGTTGACACAAACGGTCTGAGAACAGCTGCGATTTCAAATCTGAATGGGTTACAAATGAATGCCTAAAGGCAAACTAACCTTTTGCTTGCTGGTCTCACGATCAGCCTTGATCTTCTGCAGTGCAGCATAAAAGAAGTCTGTCACAGATGTAGGGAAAAAGGAAAACTCTAGTTTTTCCAATATGGGAACCATAAATGGGAAGAAAACTGTAATTAAACAAATGGCAAAACATTTATTAATGGAAGAGGAAGAATAGCAGCTGACTTTATTAACATGGTGTCTCTTTGGATTTTGACAGGAAGGGCATCTGCCATAAAATATCTGACTAATCAAACATGCGGAGCTACCCGCTGTAGCAAACTTTTGTGAAAAGGGGAGCAGCCAAATGTAGCTTTATGTATCAGAATGAATAAGTTTTCCAATTACCAATGATGAGAACGAGTGGGTTGAAAAGGTCAAACTTCAACAACTTTTTGATGTTAGTGAAAAAAGGGTCTGAGGGGTTGCTGAGTGAGTCAATGTCTACACTGAAGGCAGTGCTGGTTACTACATCCATACTGTAGGGTCCGAAGAACCTGTAAGACCACACAAACACATCGAAACCCTCTTTACAGACTTACACAAGAACATTCTCAAATGACAACGGTAAAATTTTAATGTGTTTCAGCCTCCCATTTGCACAGGAATGGTGTAAAAACAATACTTTTTGAAAACGAGCTCCAGAGTGGAGCGTTTCTGAAATGCTCAGGTCTCCATTTCTGTCTAAATAGGTAAAAATGCTAATTTTTGAAAATTGGGGCAACTGCACATGCTTGCATCTCCTTTATCCACACTGCCAACTTGTGGCTTGGCAATAGGAGCGGCAGCTTTTTAACATCTTGCATTTCCCTGTAAACGGAGATCGTTTATGAAACGTTTCTGTCTTTGTTTTCAAAAACAAAATCAGCAAAATGACAGTTTCCACTGAAAATGCTCTCATGTATGTATTTTCTGCTATAAAATAAAATGTATAAAGAATAAAGAGTTCTTACTCCTTCAGCTCCAGAGGTTCATCTTTATCTGCTTTCTTTTTCATGCTGCTGATCAGGTTGGCTGAATGCTGCTTCATAATGTCAAACATCTGAGGCACAGACAGACAGAAAGAACAAAACTTATAATGCTAAATGCAATCACATCAGCACAGAAGTAATGCTGCTTTCAAGTGGATTTGAGCACCTGAACAAGAAATTGCAAAATAATCCCTTCATAAGATGAAGAAGAGTCTTCACAAGATGATAAATAAAGGGACCTGCTAAAAAGAAATTTCTTATAGTTTTTTTTTATATATCTCCTGTGATTTACTGAATATGTTCACCTCTTTAGGCCGCTTAAATTGCTTAAAAAATGGACATCAAAAGTTAGGTGAAGAGTGAGAGGGACGTACCTCTTTCAGTCTCCCGGAGGTGAAGGAGGGAGAAAGGACACTGCGGATCCTCTTCCACTGATCATCCTCTGCAATGGACACAGCATCGTACAGTGGCCCATTCAAACGGAAATTCTGTAACAACATCAAAAATGACCTGTTGGTGAACACAAAAGCGCAAATAAAAACAGGAGTCTGACTGAGTTGTGTATTGCACTTTCTTACCCTGCGGTTGGTGAAGAAAGAGTAACACTCCTTTATCAGAATAGTTTTTATCATGGCAGGATCAGTGATGCACAGCACAGGCTGACGACCATCAAAAATGCTAACACACAGTGAAAGAGGGAAAAAAAATGAACAAAAGTTCATTTTTCATGTCTTCACATACTCATAGAGCCTTGTAAAACTGGAACACAAGCATTGATGTTCACTTAGTCATTACCTAGACATTTATCCTTACATATGTACACATTTTGTATACATTCAGAAGCACACAAACATGCGTTATAGATAACAAAACTTACCCCCAAGGAAGTCCTCTACCTCCCAGTCTTATATATCACAACCCCTCTCACTCCCACATACAACACATCACTCACACACATCTCTGGGAGGCCACATGTGGTTCATTGACCACAGCAGGCAGGGCCATTCATGTGGACTTGCTTGCTGTGCTGCACAGCCACTCACCCCTTCTTTTTAATTACACTAGAGTTGTTATGTCTCACAACAGATCACTATACACACAAAAAGGTATGTTATCCAGAGGTTGATGGGGTTGGAGCTGCAGTGGTGCACACAGCTTTACCCCTACACAAACACATGCACCCATAACACCCCTAACACTGACAAATGTGTGTGGCCCAGAAACACAAACACAGACACACGTGCGTGTGCGCGCAAGCTTGTTAGTTTGTATAGGCATCTTTTTTATATATATAAGTATATTTTTTTCTGGTGCTGTTTATTTGTATGTTTTTTCTCTCTTTTTATTTTGCAGACAGTTGGTGAAACACTGTGGTTTTCTACTTGTGCTCTGTCCTCTTGTTCTTATCTTTTCCCCGTATTTTCTCCCCATGTTCTTTGTCCTGCCTGTTCGCTCTGGCATTGCCATAATACACATACCCTTATTTGAGCAATAACACAAATGAATAAAAATAAATAACTAAATGAAAACACTGACAAAAAGAGCCTATAGAGAATTTATAAAGCTCATCTTGGAAAAGCAAATACGTTTGGCACAGCAGAGCAGTCAGATCATAATTCTGATTGCAAAAGCTGCCAGACAAGGATCAGTGACACACAGCACGGGCTGATGGTTGTCAAAAATGCTAAATACAGTGACAGTAGAAGAAACAACAAAACAAGTCAACATGTGAACAAGTGGAATGAATAAATTTTTCAGCCTGCCATACTATGTGTCAACCTTACACATAGTAAAACAGGCACAAAGCTCTGTGTAGACATAGGTTTATATGCATTTAGAAGCACACAACACATTGCTAACACAACTCACCCCCACATTTTCCCATATTTCTTGTGGCATTCTTCATCAAAGACAAAAAAGCCCTGGGTATGAGAGAGCGATATATATACAGATAATTACTAAAACACATTTTAAACTCACTGATATTTTACACAGATTTTAAAGGATATGGAATTAGCGTTATTGAGAGTTTTTCTGCTTCCTGAATGGACTTATACATCCAGTCATCTCAGTGACTTTAACAAAAAGTTGGTCATAAGTCAAACAAACAAGCAAACAGATATTTTTTAATTAAGAGTGTTTGTTGTTTATTGGGTTGTTCATCTATGGCATCACTGAACAACAGCAGTTTGCACATGTTCTACTTCACACAAAAGACAAGTGTAGTAGTGGGTGCCTGACACATGCTCAGGGGTCAGGCTGAAAGGATCTTTCATAACCCCAAAACAGCTACAAAAAACAAACAAAACAAAAAAAAACTGCTGCTTGAATCACAGTCCAAGTATGATTGTAGCTAAACAACCAGCAAGCTATCCATGCCATCCTCAGTGTATAAAGTGTATAGTGGTCTTAAAAGTATTATTACCCACCTTTCTGTATGCCAACATAGTGCCAAAAAGAGGGATAGGTGAAGGACCAGGGATGCCTAATCTCTTAAATGTCCCATGTGTCCAGCAGGAATACCTGTGAGAAAACGGTATAGGTGAAAAACACAAACAAGCAGTACAAAGAGTTCAAATACCTGAACAGGTCTAGCACTCATTAAACCTACACAATCAACAGTGTGACGAAGGCAACCAGCAGGGTCCATGTCTCTGCTGACAAGAAGAAAAAGTACGACATCTCTGCAGTGTTCCTCTTTTCCTTCAGTGGTAACACAAGCTTTTGTGACGGAGCCTCTTATCTCCTGCTGCCCAAACCTGTTCTTTGAGTAAGAGACATGTGTGAAAGCTGAACCAATGGCAGCGGGAAGCATAATTAACAGAGAAAGACACTGAGGAGCATTTACTGTGTTAGAGTTACTTTTATTAGCTCCTCCATTTGTACTGCAATTTTTGGCCTTTATTGTTGTACTGTTTCGATTAAAAAGCAAAATTGCACACACTGATTTTTAAAAAAAAGAAGCTTTGATTAGCACATAGGTTTCTGTTGTTGTAACTGAAGCTTTCAGGTACACAAGAAGTGAATGTTTTTCACTGTAGTTTCTGGAATAAATGGACAAAATGTCAAATTGTTTTATTCATACACGTTTGATCCCATACTGAGCTGACAGAAAGCATGTCCAGGCATGTGCTCAGTGCTTTCTGTTACTAGCAGACAATGCGTTCATTGCTTTCTTCCAGTGTGTGCTCACAGCACAGAAAGAGAAAAGAGGCTAGAGGGTGTTTTTTTATTATTATTATTATTATTATTATGACTATTATTGTCATGATCCTGGGCCAGTGGCCCTGCGTTTTGAGTTCTTTTAGTGATGTTCTGTTTTGTTGTATCTTCTGGTTGTGTTTCTTAGTTTTTCTTAAAGTCTAGTTTCTCAGTTGTTGTAGTTTTGTATTTATTTTTTGTCAATTATAAGTTATTCTGATTTTCCTGTGTTCCCGTCTTCCTGCGTGTTTGTGCTCCTGTGTCTGTGCTCCTCTGTATATCTGTCTCCCCGTGTTCTTGTGTGCTGGTGTTTGTCTTCACTGTTTGTGTTTCAGGTGTCTGTGTCTTCCCTGTTCAGTTGTTCCCTGTCTTGTGTCAGCTTATGTGTTGTTTGGGTTCTGTTTAGTCATGTTTAGACTCCCTCTGTGTGCCAGTCTCCTTATGTGTCAAGTCTGTGTGTACCACGTTGGGTTACTTCCTGTTTTATTTTGTGGCTGTGTTTTCCTGATCTTCAGACCGCCTTAGTTATTTTCCAGTATAGGTTTCCTTTGTTTGTTTTGCTGCTTTAGTTTATTTTGCCGTTCCCTTTGTTCTGTTGCCATAATAAAGGCTCATTTTGGTTCATCTTTAAACACCATCTCCTGCGTTCTGCTTTTGGGTCCTCACCACCTTTCCACGCCACACGGCCTGCACACCACGGTTCCGGTGTTATTATATACAATAATAATATGTCAGGTGTGTTTGCCATCTCAATGCACTTCTATCATTCTGCCTTTCAGACTCTTATTCATCCAACCACCTTACCCTGACCGGATAGAGATTCTCATCCAAGTCTCCACCTGCTTCATCTCTGCCAGCACCTTGTATAGACTGAGGAGTCCTGTCCTACCTCCTACCATTGCTGGACTCCACTCTGCTGTGTGACTTCATCAGATTCTAATCACATTTACTACTCAGACTCTGCATTTCAGCCCCTGACTGTAGCCTCTACCATACACTGCCAGTGCACCCTCACTGTACTTTTGAGCACCCCCGACCTATCCAGTTTCCTCCCTCACCATTTGATCCAACTTACCACCAGGTGGCGATCACTTTAGAGCTTAGCTCCTCCCTTTACCCCTGTTCAATAGGTATGGCCAAAAATATAAAAGCACCTGCATGATGTAAGGCAATCCATTTTCTTATTTTTAACTGCGATCATAAAATATAAAATGTAAGTAAAAATAGAACACAATAAATTATGAATCATTGAAACCCTGTATTTAAAATGTAAAATATGTAAAGGCAAAATAGGGAACATTGATATTGATATAATAAAATGAGAGCCTCGTATGTTTTTTGGAAAAAAAAGGACGCTCAGTTTGAATTTGATGTAACATGAAGACGGAAAGCGTTGAATAACTGAGTTTTTCAGAAGTAAATGTGCAGAGACGTTCACCACTATGGGGAAGACTGTGAAGGCAAAGAGTTTGATATTTTAGGAATTATGTTTCTCAACACAGAATTACAAAGATTTACAAAAAATTTGGGCATTTCGTGATTATATTGCATGGGCTCAGGAACAATTCTGCATAATATAGTCAGTGAACACAGTTCATCACTGCATCCACAAATCCAAATGAAAATGTTCCTATGGCAAAAAGAAAATAAAACCAATTAGACAGGCCACAGCCTGCTATGGCCTCCAGCTCAAAGGGACTGAGCCAAAACACTTTGCATTATTTTCAGTAAATTATAAAGTGTTTTTGTGAATCATAGATGCTGCATTTTCAGTCTAAATAGAATAGGGATAACATGACTAGGTGGCCTACTTTATTTGGGACTGTGCAGCATTTTTATCCCTTACCCCTTTGCCCTAAATTCTGAGACTGTGTCCCACATTTTGTCTGGCTCTAGTTTACAAAAGTCAACACAAGTCTTACAAGGATCACATTGCTCCAAAAAAGATACTCAGATGCAATCCTACAAATTATCAGACAGAACAGCAACTTAAGTAATTAGTAAAAAATAAAATTAAAATAAAATGAAATAAATTAATACAAAACAATTGTTGAAGATGACTATAAAAACAACATGTAGAGTCCATTTAGATGCAGAAAAATCACATCAAAACAAGATACAGATTTGTCCTTGACACCATCAATATCAAACCTTTTTATTTCTGAAAATATGAAATTTTAAAACATCTCAGTATTAGTAACATGATGCATAACACTAACATACTATTTACCCCACATTTAGTTTGTTGGGCTCTGGTCACACTGTAGATCAGGGGTGCCCAATACGTCGATCGCAATCTACTGGTCGATCGCAAGAGGAGTGCAGGCAGATCGCACGGAACTCCCAATGAAGTTGGGGGAAAATGTAGATCGCACGGCATTAAAAAAAGTAGAAGATGGGTGATAAGCTATCATCCATTCATTTCATTACCACCCTATGCATGCGCATTTAACCACAGTAGCTTTGCTTTAACCACTTTAGCAAGCTACTGTGTCGCAAAGCTATCCTCCAGTTTGTTTTAAACAAAACTGAAGAAAGGGTATAAAAATGAATGCCGTCCAAATAAGAAAACCCAACACTTACCACTTCCACACGGAATGGGAGGAGGATTTTTTTCATGATGTCACCTTCGAAGTGCGTTTGCCTCATCTGTCAGTGCCCCATTGCTATTCCAAAGAAGGGAAACGTAGAGTGGCATTTTCGGACTGTCCACAAAAACTACGACATTGACTTTCCTCTGAAAAGCGAGCTGAGAAAGAGAGAGGTGAAGGAACTAAAATCCCAGTTATCTTCACAGGAGTCATTTTTCTCACAACTGACCACAAAAGTGAAGGCAGCCACCAAAGCATCGTTCTGGGTGAGCCACTTAATTGTTAAGCTCAAGAAGTCCTTCCAAGACGGAGAGATGATCAAAGAGACATTTATTGAAGCAGCTGATTCGTTGTTCCGAGATTTCGAAAACAAACCAGAAATATTATCTTCAATCAAAGCTCTCCAGCTTTCGAGGAATACAGTTACACGGCGCTCTGAAGCCATGGCCGAGGATTTAAACCAACAACTTTGGAAGGATACTGCTGACTGTGAGTGTTTTTCGCTGCAATTAGACGAGTAAACAGATGTGAGCCCAGTTGTGCATTTTTATGCAGATGGTTTTTACTGACATGAATGCTAAAGAGGAGCTGTTCACGGTACTGCCCATGAAAGGAGAGGACATTTTCCAATCTTTCAAAAACGTTGAGAAAACCAAGCTCCCGGTTTGCAAGCTCGTGTCTATCACCACGGACGGAGCACCCGCGATGGTTGGCCGATCGAACGGATTCATTGCCAAGTGTAGGGAGGATGATGCTTCCTCAATTACCACTGCATAATATATCAGCAAGCTTTATGCGCTAAAATGCTCAACATGAAAAAAACAATGGATGTAGCAACGAAGATCGCCTGTTCTATTTGCACCAGATCTCTTCAAAGACGGCTGTTCCGTGCACATCTGGAGAAGGCTGACTGCAACCAGTCTGAGCTGCTGCTACACACTGACGTGAGACGGCTTAATAGAGGGAAATTCCTGCAAAGATTTCGAGAGCTCTGTCCAGAAATAAGGGAGTTTTTACTCATAGCTAAGCATGCAGAATACAGCCAACTAAATGATGAGCAGTGGCTTCTAGACTTGGCTTTTTTAACCGATCAGACCAATATGTTGAATGACCTTAATGGAAAAGACAAAACTGGTATCCATATGATCAGCTCAGTTAACACTTTCAAACGAAAGATGCAACCTGTTATTATGTCAGTGGCCCAGACCACAATCCACATTGTGGATATACTCTGGCCATTTCTTGTGATTGGTACCTGTTCATTTAATAAAGCACTCATTCATTTCTGGGAGGTCGTCTGTTTTTCTATCTTTTTTCTCATCTGCTCTCTTCACATCCCGTCTCTTCCCCCCTTGCCATGTTTTTTTTCTTTGTTTTTGTCTGGAAGCTTTCACCAACAGTTTAAACTTTTTCTTTACTTTCCTGTGTCTACTTCTCAGTTTGACAGGATTACTGAGCTGCGACGTTGCCACCAGAGCAGCATCAGCCAATGGGGACGCTCCCATCATCACTGCTATCGATGGCACCATCTCGTGTGAGCACAGAGGAACTTTTCTGTCTTTTCAGCAGCAACAGGCTCTCGGATGAGCTCGGGTGACAGCAGTACACAAGAAGCTCCAGTCAGAGAAACCACTCACATCCTTTCTGATCTGATGTAATGAACTGTTTGATCGGCGCGGATTCTGAAGCTGCCGTTTTTGATTATGTTTTGTTTCTGGTTGACACAGAAGCAATTAAAAACACTTAAAACAATTAGATCGTGATCATGACTTTAAATTAGAAACATCGTTGTCCGGATCTATGCCGGATCTATGTCTCAACTTTTATTCTGTTAGCACAAGAAAATCGGAAGTGTCCCCAGGTTTCTATAAAACACTGTTCACCTGACATGTGGACCACTGAGAGGCAGTCCAGGTTTCCCATGATGCTGAATTTCCAAACCTCTGACTGCCTTTGAAGTCTTTGGCATATGTTTGCATGATGCTGGGATCCTGTGTGAACTGGTTAAAAACCTTTTCTGATCCATCCCACTCTGGGTTCTGTGGACATCCATATCTTAGAAATACATTGTATTGCCAAAAGTATTCGCTTGTTTGCCTTCATACGCATATGAACTTCAGTAACATCCCATTTTAAATCCCTAGGGTTTAATATGATGTTGGCTCACCCTTTGCACCCTGTATTGTGCTTAAACCCCACCAGACAAAAACCAACACACTCAAGCTAACTTATGCAATTCAACATTTACCTTTGACCAGTGACGTCCATGGTAATTCAGAAAGATTAGTGAAAGCAGCTAAAGTCTCAAAGGATAACCCACCATAGATCATTAAAAAGAAAACCCCAAACTGCAGGAACACATTGGTGAGGTTAGACTCTTCTCCCATACCCCCCAAATACCCACAGTAATGTGAAACTAGGTCATTGCGAATCTGGGAGCTGTCAGTCAAACTGCTTTATCTCCAGTTTCATTCTCCCCACTGACATTTAAATAGTGATGTCTGCCTCCTGCCAGAGAAACTGACACACTTGAAGTGGAAACCTCTGACCTTACTCAGCAGACTAACTGCTGCAGGTGATCTCTTTTCACAAATATTTCTTTTAGTCCACTGATCAAACAGCTTTTCCTGACACTGTCCTGAACATCAGACTGTCTGAGAATGTTCGAGTCAGTCACGCCTTG
>JAMQGT020002491.1:0-16337 GCA_024447675.2 Pterophyllum scalare
GCATTATGGGTTGTTTTACTGTGAGCAGATGTTTTCCACTGCAGAGAAGGTTTCAGGATTTTCACAATAAATTACCCAGACAAGGCTACAAGTGATGATGGCCCATTATCTAGAGAAGGATAAAACCATGTCATCAAACGTTTTGCTTTCTGAGCTCGTCTTCATGCACACAAAGACCACATATTCAGGTTTGCTGTGTGTTTCTCTTTATACTTTGTGACCCACCAATAATGGTGTGTGTGTGTGCTATGGTGGGTCACTCGGTATTCCTCTCAGCAGCCGGCCAGACCGTGTGAGCCAGAGGGTCCTGGGAGGTGAGCAGACGGAAAACAGCCCAGACCCCTTATTCTCTCTCCACATCCTTGCCCTCAGAGGCCATGTATTATTCACATAAGAAGACAAGGGATGTACCTCAGCTTGAGGCATGACAAAAAGAAAGAGAGGAAATGATGAAGGGAGGGACAGTAGCAGGCAGAGATGTGATGATGGCAGCACTTGGGGGACGGGAACATGCGAGAAAGAGATAAACTGATGCAAAGTGATGATATAAATTCAGTCAGAAGATCAAAAAATGAGATGAAGATTGCTTGCTAGTATAAAAAGCTGTGTGCCATTGAGGGCCATGCATCTATAGCAGCCAACACTTGAGCATTTCATATCACTGATTAGCACTCCTTCAGTCAGAGGGGAGGAACTAATCAGTGAAATCACCTGCTGTTGTGTGTGGCTTAAACAAAATCTTGCATAAACATGATTTCAGTGGTACGGGGTTGAACCCTGAGGAGCTAAACAGTATATGCTCTTTTGATTGTGGGAACTTTTCAGAAGCAGACTCAGACTGCATGAAATCAATATTTTTACAGTGACAATCTTTTGATTACTTGTATGAAAAAAAAAATCATGTTTTCCCCACCCCGTTTCTCAGTACATACATTCTTGATTCCTCTACACGCATCCTGTCCTCACTTCTTTGTCCCTCCCACCAGAGATTCAAAATCAGACAGACAAGAAAGAGACATGTCAAAGTTGCTTCATTTGACAATTCAATTGGTATGAGCATAACGGTGTGACAACTTTTATGTCTAGGACTGACTTTTAATTAAATTCACAAAATAGCATCACGGGTAAAAACATTTTAGCCGAGGACAATGCTCAAAAAAAATCAAAGGAACACTTTACACTGGACTGAGTAGTGTGTTAGGAACGAAAGGATGCCACATCGTTTGATGGAGATTAAAATTATTAACCTACAGAGGGCTGAATTCAAAGACACCCCAAAAATCAAACAGAAAAAATCATAGTCCAGTTTAGCGAAATTTCATTGCAATTTGTACAGCCCCACGTGCTTGTATGCATGCCTGACAATGGCAGGGCATGCTCCTAATGAGACAACGGATGGTGTCCTGGAGGATCTCCTCCCATATCTGGACCAGGGCATCACTGAGTTCCTGAACAGTCTGAGGTGCAACCTGGCAGCGTCAGATGGCCCAAAACACAATGTCCCAGAGGTGTTCTATTGGATTTAGGTCTGTAGAGGTCTGTGCATCCTTCCATGGATATGCCTCCCCAGGCCATAACTAACCCATTACCAAACCAGTCATGCTGAACAATGCCAAGTGCAGCGTAATGTTCTCCACTGCTTCTCCACACCCTTTCACGTCTGTCGCATGTGCTGACATCTGTGAAAAGCACGGGGCACCAGTGGTGGACCTGTCAATTTTGGTATTCTATGGCAAATGTCAATCGGACTCCATGTTGCCGAGCAGTGAGCACAGGGCCCATTAGAGGCTATCGGGCCCTCAGGCCACCTTCATGAAGTCTGTTTCTGATTGTTTGGTAAGAGACATTCACACAATTGCCCGCTGGCAGCGCTCATCCTGTTAGAGCAGATGCCGGTCCTGCTGATGGATTTAGGACCTTCTACGGCCCTGTCCAGCTCTTCTAGAGTAACTGCTCGTCTCCTGGAATCCCCTTCATGCTCTTAATAATAATAATAATAATAATAATAATAACTTAGATTCATATAGCGCCTTTCAAGGATCCCAAGAATGCTGTACAAAGAGTGTAAATAAACAAAAGCAAATAAACAGAAACAAAAATTAACTAAGTAAATAAATATGTAAACTAAAGATTAAATGCTCTTGAGACTGTGCTGGGAGACACAGTAAACCTGGCAATGGTACGTACCGATGTGCCATCCTGGAGGAGTTGGACTACCTGTGCAACCTCTGTAGGGTCCAGGTATCGCCTCATGCTACCAGGTAGTGACACTGACCCTAGCCAAATGTAAAACCAGTGAAAGATGAAGAGGGGAAAAAATGTCAGTGGCCTCCGCCTGTAAAACTATTCCTGTTTTGGGGGTTGTCTCATTGTTGCCCCTCTAGTGCACCTGTTGTTAATTTCATTAATACCAAAGCAGCTGAAACTTATTAACAGCCCACTCTGCCACTTAACTGAGCAGATCAATATCCCATGAGTTTAACTGACTTGCTATAGTCTGATTAAAAAGTGTTCCTTTAATTTTAATTAAATTTAACGTTGTAGATACCTGTGCATTCTCAGTTATAGCTGCTCCAGCAAGCCTCCTCGCTCCGCTCTCCTCCTGATGCATTTTATCAAGCAAGGCGTACTGAGATTGACTTCTGGTTCACAGTCGGGGGCACAGATGACAGGGGAAATGAGATGGCAGAAAATAACTTAAAAACAAATGTTTAGACCAGGAAGTGATGCACCAACTTATCAGGTAACACTATAGGGGGCTTAGCTGTACATGTAAAAGAGACTCAGAGACCAGGACTGGAGCAAAAATTTCTTAGACAGCCTGCACCAAACACTGCGTCACATAATAAAGGCACCAACACCAGCAATATGGTCAAGAGATGATGTTCAGTGACTGGAATTAGCAGACAGGGATCGGCAACTTAAAAGCCTTGTCAGAATCCAAAGAGGTGCTTTATAAAATAAATAAATCAGTATTGCATTTCTTTGTAACAGGCTGTAAACATCCTTGTTTCATGGCTGAAGTTGGGCTTTTTAACATGGTGGGAATTGATTTGCTTCTGCAGCTTTCCCCAAGGGCCATAGGAGGAATTTTCCTGGAAGTGGCAATTGTACAAACTGTTTTTGGCACTTGTGCGCTGGCTTCATTCTTCAGCCCTGGAGGATGCCACTTGGCCTCACCATGGGAAGTCCTGCCCTATTTATTGGACAACATTTATTGAAGACACTTCATATTAACTGAGTGTGATTGCTGAATTCTGTGACAGTCTCAGTAAATGCAGTTCTAACTCATTTCTCCTTACTGAATTTCTGTTGACAGGGATTTTCCATTGATTTCCACCATCTGCCATTGTAAGCAACCCTTGGGACTTTACCGCTATTCTCAGTGAATGTCTCTTCTTTTTGTACTGCAAAGCAATTGCTTTCTGTTCAGCGACAGGTTTTCTTTGAATGCCTGCATAGCAGAGAATCACTTGAAACACCAGCACACACAAATGTATTTATGTGTTTAAACTTGCTGTATGTGCTAATGATTTGTTGATGGTAAAAGCTGCGCGCACAGCGCGTTTAAATTCTGCCAGCGCTCCAGTCGTGTGTCTTCCATCTTGCACCAAAATCTGCCCACACTAGCTTACCCATTCCCAGTGTGTCAACTCCTCCTCGGGCTAACCAGCAGTGGAGGTCAGTGAGGATTTCATCCCGTGTCTCTCCTTTCTCACACCCATATCCTGCACGCCTCCTTATTCTTCTGCTCTGCACACCCACATTCACACGGCTCTTCTAATCATAAGCACCAAACACCAGTCAAATAAAATTTGCATAGAAAACCCTTTTATTCTACCCCCCCTCGGCTGACTGTTCACATACTTAATTAATCTAATTAATCAGAAAAGGTATGTCTGTGTAATCAAAACACGTGTGTCATATCTGGCAGCACCATCATTATCCTGACACCAGTGCTCAGCAATGTGTGAAGGGTGAGACAAGACGATGAAACTTTAATTCTGGTTTTCCCCCCTTGTTTCATTATCCTCAGTCATTGTGAAACATGACATTCTGCAGAGGCTGACACTATAGCCACAGATCCTTTAGCATGTTTGGACCAGACAGTGTTGACAGACTGAGTCCAGAAATGAATGTTTGATTGTTTAGTGTGTGAGCCGTAGCTCATCAAATGTTGTATATTCGTATTCACTGGCTGCGAACAACACAGATAACCAAGGCAGACACATTTCTCACGACATTTTAGGGAATCCATACAAGTTAAAAGCAACACAGCTGAATATCATGAATAATTTTGCATAGAGATTGAGCAAACCTTTGACTAAAAAAAGGAAAACTGCTAATTTGCTCATCACTATGCTGTCCTGTCCTGGAAGGGCAACTTTAATGACTAGTTGGGCACTAATCGATACTAGTAGCACTGCAAGCCAATGTTTTAGATTTAACATTCAAAGCTCATTCCCCTGATCTATGAAAGAAAGGTCTTAGTATATGGAAGCTTTTTGGTCGAGGCTTCCTCCAGGGGTGTCGGCAGCCATGCCTGCTGCTTTCGTCCTTCTCCGTAATGTGACATTGCTCAAGGACTTCTACAACTCCAGTCTGATCAACTTCTCCCCTGCATACACCAAACATCCCTCTGTCTCGCTGCACCCCATGTGTCAATTCTCCTCCCCTTCTGTCAAGCTCCAAAGATCATACACATGACAGTATAGACTATAGCACCGGTCTGTTGGAACCAAAAGCTGAGGAGAGTGATGAGGGGAAGGGGAGGAGATGTGTGACAGAGCGAGATGTATAGAGAGGAGGAGAGAAAGAGAGCCAGTCCTTCCCAGAAACTGTCAGCCTTTTTATTACCGTGATGTCTGTGCTTTTATCACTGTACCAGCCAACAAAAATCTCTTAAAGCCAATGGGCCGGCAGCTATACGGAGACCTTGCTGAATGGCAAGCGGGCTCGAACAGTCATTTGATCTGTTAGGCACTTGAGCTTCACTCGTGTGGGCTGTAGGGAAGGGCAAGTGGGAAATGTGTTGAGGACAGCCAGTGGCAGTGGTCAGTGAGACACACGTGTTCAAGGAGAGATTTGTGGACAGGCAGAAGATTAGAAGACAGCTCACCTTACACTGTGAAGCGCTGCAACGGAGACCAACACTGTGTCAGAGTAAACAAAAAAATAGTCTCCTTAGACTAAGAAGAAGGGGAGGCAAGAGGCCATAAGAAGGAAAGAAATTACATTAATTACATTAATTTATAAATCTACATAACATAATGGGGTAAACCTTTCAGAAAAGTCTCTCTTGGGAATGTTATTATATGTATAGTGTACATATAATCAAAAATCTTTGGTAGCCTTGCATTTAAGGAGCTATGAACTGCAGTATCTCTACCAGCGTCTTCTCTATTTCAAGTCAAGTTAGGAGCCTTTGATGCACCGACCTTATCCCCCATCACTCTACCATATTTAGAATACACAGCTGAGTGCATCACATCTCACTGAAGAATTGCTAAATACTTCCAGACAAGCCAGTGTAAGGCATATTGAATTATTGATATTAATATTGATTCAGGGAAGCTAACTCAATAAAAAATGCCCGAGCACAACAGGAAGTGGGATTCATTCATTGCCTCCTAACCCTAAGCAACATTCCTTGCAGCTGGGTGACACAGGGACTACTTGCAGTCTGAAATGCCAACTAGGTGGAGCACTCGTTAAACCTGCAAAATCTGATTTTCTTTTCTTTCTTTTTTTTTGTGGTGGTGGGGCAATAAAGATGCTACTTACATAAAGTGCATGCGTCATTTCAATTTGAAGATACCCGTTAAAGTGTTTTATGACCACTAGTTGTGTTATGGAACAATTTTTTTAACATGTGGATCCATATGCACAATAACACACCTGCAGTTTGGCAGATAGTGTAAGAATAAAGTTGGTTTCAGATATGCTTTGCTAAATAAAAGCTTCCTGTTGTGGCTACAAACAATACTAATGACTGTGCTGTGACTGATTCACAGCATTAAAGTTGTGGTCCAGAAAACTTAATAAAAATGTTTTTAAAATGCTATAAAGGCCGGAGATTTCACTTGCACATAAACACAGCTGTAGAGTGAGCACTGTTCTCAGTCATAATGTGTATGAATGATGTGAGACTTTTAAGGCTGTCTGTGCACTCTTGCTCTCTCTGATTACATTAGCGGGGACACAGCCACCTCAGCTGTCATCTCATCTAGCATGCAGTAAGTAGGCATTAGGTTTCATAAAAGGGTGACATGACACACCTCTTTGTACTGATAGAGACTGTCACTTAGAGTCCACCTGGTTTGTGTCTAGAGACGCGCGCGCACACACACACACACACACACACACACACACACACACACACACTTACACTTTAGCTCCCACAAAAAGCAGCCAGTAGATACTATTACACATCATCCCCACCGCTTGTCATCATTCCCTATGAATATTTAATCCCCCCACCCCCACCCCTGTGCCCCCTCTCTCTGGCCTTCTCATCAAACGTCTCATATTAATGTGCCACAGACGGTGTGCTGCGCCCCTCTCTCTCCACTGCTCCACGATGACTTGTGTCCTGGCCAATGCACCATGGCTGGTATGGGTGACTCAGGCTGGGCAGTGAGCCACTGGAGTGTGGGATGACATGAATGGAGAGAGTTATGTTAAGTGACAGTGTGATGCAAATAATGCAGGCAAGGGCCAAGAAATTTAATAAATTCACTTACAGTAAGAACAAAAACCTTATCTGAAAAAGTTTTCTGTGATATGGATGGATGGATGGATGGATGGATGGATGATAAGAATTGAGTTGTTTAAATGTGGGAACTTCTCATTTCTCACTTCTTGATATGGTTTATAAAAAATAAAACATATCTGGTTTAGAAAGCTTACACCACTCCACAGTTTGCTGTTGTCATTAGTAGAAGACCTTATGGGTCGCTGGAATATGATTGGGAGCTGCAATAACGCTGTTATGCAGTGTTTTCTAAACATAAGCAATGGCTGTGTGATGCAATGAAATGGCACATAAAATTATACTAGAATGTCGGCAGACTGTAAGATAAGGATCCCTGTAGCAGAGGCACCTGCAAGAAAAACAATTTTCTCAAGAAATATATAAAAGTAACAATAACTCATGTCTGCAAGAGCCTGCCATGTGTACTGAACTTGAGTGACAATGTTATCAGATTAAATTGACGACACTGGTGTGTGTTGTTGTTGCGGCTTTCCCCAGGTTCCTCCAGACCGACGCTGAGCTGAGCGGCTCGCACTAATTTGCTACATCTCAATCTCATCAATTCAAAATGCCAGCAGAGGGGCCCCCAGTGCGGTGTCTCAACTGTCCTCAGAACGGCTGCGCACCGAGTGAAAATCCTTGGATGGAGTAAAAGGAGGTAGCCCTTCCTGTGTAGGATTCACACAAGTGTTGTCGTCACATGCGAAGTGTGTAGGTGGGAGAGAAGACAGACTCAGAACAATTCTCAGAGATGAGAAATAATGATGGTCAAAAAGTTCTCAATTTAAAGCTCAAACTAATCAGAACAGGTTAAAAGGAGACTAATGAAAAGCAGAAGAGCAGAAAAGAAATCTTGCTGTGGTGTGTACATCGAATAACCTACAGCGCCACTACTGTGAAAGGCATTCCTTATTGCTCTGGATGCCTGGTCATGCATCAACTATGAATTCTATCTGTATACAACCTCCTTGAAGCTAAATTCTGAATAAATTCCCTGCAGCTTTTCACTACTGTTATCCTACTCCTATACTGTACACTGTAGCCATTGCCACTGCTATTTGTCATTAATTAAGCTTCATAAAAACTCATTAATTTGGCTCTGTTAGCATCCTCCTGGGCTGAACAGTGAAGCCAATCAGAAGTGTCCAATGGCCACTAGAGGCTGGCCCAAAGGCAAGTCCAAAGGCCCAAATTTATTGTATTAAAAAGCACGTTATAACAGCCTGGTAAAAAAAACTGGTTCTGGCCTCTATGGATAATGAACCTTTTAAAAATAACTCATAGTGAAGAGTGGAGTTGGTGGCGTGTCTGCTTTGGCTGACAGGTAACCTGGCAGAGGCAGCTGTAGCTCAATAGTGTCTTAGGCTTTACCTTTGCTAATTGACCTTGACCATGTTTGTAGTGGAAGAGAATGACTTTGGCCAAGGCACACAAGGAATGGACATTAGACCAGTGGAAATCTGTCCTTTGGTCCGATGAGTCCAAATTTGAGAGTTTTGGTTCCAAATGCCATGTCTTTGTAAGATGCAGAAAAGGTGCGCGGATGGTTCCTACATGTGTAGCTACCACCCACCATGAAGTATGGTGATGGTATGGGGGTGCTTTGCTGGTGACACTGTTGGCGATTTATTCAAAATCCAAGGAACACTCAACCATCACGGTCACCACAGCATTCTGCAGCGGCATGCCGTCCCATCTGGTTTGCACTTAGTGGGACCACCATTTGTTATTCAACAGGACAATGACCCCAAACACACCCAAGAAACAGGGTGACGGGGTGTCATGTCAGATGACCTGGCCTCCACCATCACCTGATCTAAACCCAGTTGAGATGGTTTGGGATGAGGTGGACCACAGAGTGAAGGCAAAGCAGCCAACAAGAGCTCAGCACCTCTGGGAACTCCTTTAAGGCTGTTGGAAAACCATTTCAGGTGATTACCTGACTGAGATAATGCCAAGATGGTGCAAAGCTGTAATCATAGCTAAAAGTTGCCTATTTTGAAGAATCTAAACACTAAAACATATTTTGGTTTGTTTAACACTTAAGTTTACCTGTTCCTTCATAGTCTGGATGACTTCAGTATTAATTTACAATGTAGGAAAACAATAAAATAAAAACACTGGAAGGTGTGTCCAAACTTTTGACTGGTACTGTACATTATATTTCCATTTTTGTTTGCACATTTCAATAAAATTCTGCACCAATTTCCCATTTTCCTAGCAAAACAAAGACATGAGGGGGTTGCTCAAGAAATTTGTGCAGTACTGTAATGTGGCTTGCTGTATGATGCAACCTGTTCTCCAGTTTGGGTGATTAAATTCTAGTGTTTTATTCATCTGTAAATTAGCACTAATTTTCAGGTTTGTATGTGATACCCATATGGTTAGTAGCTTGTTAGTGTTACCTGATAGCTCAGACTTTTATTTAAATATGGTAAATTCTGGAAAAAAAATATGCTAAGGATTAGGTTTCAATACATGAAGTCCAAAATGAATGGGAGACTCAATTTTATAGTCTGTGGTTTCAGAGTATTTATTGCCAAAGAAAAAAAAAAGTGTTTTCATTTCATTTAAGTGTTCCTGTAAGCCGTGCCAGCAGGCCAACGGACAATTAACCCGAGCCTTGCAAGTGGCACACCTTGGAGGGTTAGGAGTCACTGTTAATGTAATTTGTTCCACCCAATGTTTTCTCTATTGCAGGTCAAACTACCAGATGCGAGGTCATAAAGTTAATCGATAGTTTGTTTATTATTAACTGTATTTTTTGATTAGCCTTTGCCAAACTGTGATCAATTTATCTTTCTTTTTAATTAACACTTCATTAAAAACTGCTGTCACACCAACTGCTTTCTCTGGTCTTTGTCTGATGCTGTATATCGTTTGTCTTTGAGCATTGTCCTCTGGCACAAGCGTAGGAAGAGTAAGTAGGAGAAAGACTGTTTTTGGAGGACCCCAACACCCCCCCTAATTAAAAAAAAAAAAAATTAGGTCTGCTACTATCATGCCTGATCCATGAAAACCTTTGCCGTCTCACACATTAACATTATCCAGTGTACAAAGCTCAGACAGCACAGAGGAAATTTGTTATTCATGCGTAAGCTTTCTTTTCACATTAAAACAATAAGATTTCAGTCGAAACGCAGCCCTTTCAGACAGATCTGCTGTTATTTAAGCCGTTTAACCTCTCTTCCCAAAACATCAACTCGTGCGGGCTGTTCTCTAATGTACCGTAACACATATTGCTTGGGTGAAGGGGAGTAATGAGATAAGTCAGGCTCGTACTTATTGATTTTCTGAGTCGACTTCTTGTGATCCAGAACTGATATGAGTTTTGCACTGTAACACTTAAAAGGATGAGGAGCTACACAGTACTTGCCAGTTTTATCATCACATTATGTCTAGAATTACACTGCCCCCTACAGGCAAAGCTATAAAAAAGGTTCATTTTTATTCCAGTCAAACTTTATTTATTAGCTGAAAAAAATGAACAGATTCTAAACAAAGGACAATTACACCCCACCTCCCCTTGTCTTCCCTCAACCACATCAGTCAAAGTAATCAGCTTCTGAATGTGGACTAATTGGAATTTCTTTCAACTCAGTAAACAGTCAGTGGACTTTTCATCTTTCTGTAAAAGTCAGCCTCCACTGGGGGCAGATGAATTCAATACAGAAGACGAACTGGGGGTCCACAGATTTCAGAGTGCATTACACTGCTCTGCAGTAAGACAAATGAGCTTATGAAATCACAAGCCTGTCTTATCTAAGTTTATCTGAAGGTCACAACAGACCCTTTATAGATATTCATTTTCAATTCAGTGCACGGGCCTTCTGAAATTTAATTTAGCTTGTCACACATATTTTATCTTAAAGAATATAAATGAGAAAAAATTAAATCAACCACACTTCTGAAAAAAACGCCATAGCATTCAAACTAGGTCTTCATTCACATCTGATTAAACACATGTTAATAAATTAATCGACTTTTAATTAGCCCTGTCACTCCCTACCCTGCCACCAGTCCATGCCTCAAAGAAAACAAAAAATATTCTCTTCACACAGTATTCAAACCCAAATTCCCAGCTTCCCATTCCTGAGCAAATGAAGAAACTGACATAAAGTCAATCTAACACTGCACTTAACACCTTATAAAATGCCACCAGGAGTGGGTGCATTACAGTAACTCATTGGTGATTTAATGTACGTTTAAGTGATATGACTTGACAAACAACCACATTAGCTCGCCAACATCTTTGGTTGTCTTTTCCTTGTAACTGTTGGTTACAGAAGCCCCTGCTTGTGATGGCATTTTAAGGCTCAGTTCAGTCTAATTTCAAGTACATGGGGACACATTAAGTTCAAACGGATTTTAAACTTGTGAAAAGACCAGCACATAGTTTGGAAACTTTAAATATCCATAAGCCAGCGGTTCTCAAATTATGGGGCGGGCCCCCTGGTGGGGCATAAATCCACTGCAGGAGGGCTGTGGATGACCAGAAGGAAAAAAAAATACAGAGTTAAATTAAGCTTTATGACAATAATTTATGTATGTAAAATAATCAACTTTGCTCATGCTGAGGGAGAGTGTGTGTGTGTGTGTGTGTTTTCAGCTGTGACAGGAAAAAAGTCTGAGAACCACTGCCTTAAGCTAACACTTTTGATCACTTTTTATCAAATTAAAGCCACGTTTTAATGAATTGGCCCCAGTGCTGACAGGCATACGTCTCATAGTCCTAAAAAATATTAGGACCATCACAATAAGCATGTAGGCGCTTTAAAAAAAATTAAAGACAAAAAAAGAGATCAGAGTTGACCTAGATAAATTACAAATGTAAAAAAAATGGCTCATATTCTTTTACAAATCTCAACAATTCTCTTAGACGAGGACTAACTGCGGACTAAACAAAACATGTCAGCTATCGGTCCGGTGAATCGAAATGGCTGATGAGGTTGTGGTGATGGGTGCTGAGTGGCTCGTGACGGGCTGCATCTGAGCCCCGTTTCAAACACACCTTAGCAAGCTAAAAAGTTCACTAGCACACATAAGCTCGTGGATGTCAGCGACGAAGACGTGTAACCCAGGCGACCCATTGCTTTCTGAGGCTGGGGTCACGGATGCTAGCGGGCAATTTAGCGCACGAAGATGTGGCTTAAGGTGCACCTCATGTTCGCCTGGCTTTCTGTCTCTTGGCCTGACGTTTGGCTTCATCCACAGCGACACTTTCACTGCTGGCTTGAGCCATGCTCCTCACTCCCTGGAGGCGGTTCCCCAACTGTAACAAAGGGGAATCACCTGCAAAGCAGGTCAGGAAAAGGTATTAACTTACACTTTCTGGATCAAAAGGTTTTAATATTAAAACCGTCCATGCAATAACTTTTGGGATTAATGAGGAATACATTATTAGGCTTCGCCCTGACGAGGCCTACTTCTGGTGACATTTATTCCTCAGATTTAGAAATTAAATAATCAAACAAAAGGGGGATCGATTGTCTTGATTAGATACAACTCTGTACCTTCTCATAGTTGTAGGCTGCTAAGAGGAGAAGCAGCGTGAGGGGCAAAGCTATGTAAGATCCTTGAGTAACGTCCTGGTCAGGCACTTTACGCTGTGGAAAGTGCACACAAGTACATAAACATGCTGTTATGTAACAAATAAGACATATTGTTCTTTGCAGGGAAAAATATAATTAAAAGAAAATCTGTATCTTACAGTGGGGTGGAAGGTAAGAGTGACATGTTTGTAGCAGCCCGTGGAGGTGAAGGAGACTTGAGGCAGAGTGAAATCATATTGGGAGCGGGACAGTGTGGAGTACAGCATCAGAACATAGCTCTAGAAGAGAGAAGAGAACGGTGACTAGAGATCCAACAGCACTGTATTTTCAGTCATTGTTAGTGTAAAACCCATAAATTTGACTGAATATGCAACTAAGGACTAAGTAAATGATAACGCAGGCTTCAAAACAGTGCTTCAGACAGACTTGAGTTGCTTCGCATGTTCCACAGTTCAAAAAAATCCGATTTCAATGTTATACTGGGCCTTGGTGCAGGCCCTCAGTTTACTGACTATCTTTAGCAAGCTGTTTTACCTTACCCTCCCTTTAGGCCAACTGTCTTCTGATTGGCTGCTCCTCCTAAACAGAAGGTTTGAACAGACGGTGGGTGGCACATTTGCTCACACCAAGAGCGCTGTGTCTGAGATGACCATATTAGGGACATCCTCTCAAACTGCACATCATACATATCTAACAGTAGGAAAAATGGCGTTTAGAGTAGTCTCAAGCCCGAATTTCTACACATGCACGGAGCTTAGTATTCAACTCTTTCTGTCACGTTTAATATAAACATTCACCATTCCAACTGTGTGTGTGTGTGTGTAACAAGATAAGGTATAATAGGTGTTCTTTAAGGCTGGAATTACCTCGCCATCTCTGTCTAGAGGAGGAAAGTGAAAGAAAAGAGACTGTCCCAGCGAGACGCTGTTGATTGGGTTGTCCAGATTGTCACTCTTGTACAGTTTCACCTGGGGAGAAAAAGGGCAAAGGTGAAGCAAACTTCTTACAGGTCAAACTTATCTACAGCTAATATAAAAGTCTTGTCAACATTGTAGAGACTTACAAGTTAGACACATATAATAAAGACAAAAATGCCAGGTTTAATATGTCCTACTGATAGTGTCGGAAGGTGTTCAGGAGACGTGACGATGTTTCCACTGAGGTCAAACTGATTGATCTGCCTGAAGGCGATAATGTTGACCCCTTCAATGTCACTGCTGCCAACCTGAAAGGGAATACAGAGCTTAATGTACAGATACAACAATTGAACTCGTGAAGAAAATACCCAGTGTGAACCGAGGATAAAGTTTTTGTTCAAGTCACACGGTGTGATAATAACAGAGAATTAAAGGGAATTAAGGCATTTCCAGCCTTGCGAGGGAGATTAGAAGCGCTGCACTTTTCAGACAAGCTAAAATTATGAAGTGAGCGGTTTAAACTTTAGCAATGGGATTATCGCTGCTTTTGTTCTGAATATTGAAAGGAACCATGTGATGAGGGTGCCGATAAGTCATAATCACAGGGTTCCCACAGTTATTTTAATAATTCAATTACAAAAGTTTTCCATAGCCACCTTACCAGTTTTCACAACTGCTTCAAAGCAGTGCACGACATCAATGACAAAAAGTAAGACTTGAAAATGTGAACAAAATTCTTGAAGCTGTGAAGTAAACACTCAGTGAGCTTCATTTAGTAGCTGCTTTGGCTCCAACAGTAAGTCAGCATTGGACCCCTGACCCACAGCTTTGAAGTCAACATAGGTGAAAGCTAATGAAAGCACCGCAAAACACTTTAAAACATCCGGCCAGAGTAATTAATCATATAACTGCTGCAACTGTTAAATATAACATTGGTATAAGTGCAATTTCTTGACCCCATTAAAAGTTACAGGTGAACATCTGAATGGGACGACCTTGAAGCAAGATGCCTACCTCTATAGCTCTGTGTTGCGGCAAGGCCCTCTCTATGTGGTCGTTGCCTTCAGCGCGCAGCTGAATGAGGTACTTGCAACCCGGCTGCAAGAAAGCATTGCATGAGTTAGATTTGCATAGTCGCGTGCAGTCCATTATAACTGACTCAATTACAAATTATACTTCGCAAAGTCAAGTCAGCGCTTTCCCTAGCAATCTAAGACAAGACCTAGAAGCTGTGATCTGTTTTAATTCTCAAGTCTGGCCATATTTTTGTCCTCACCAGCAGACCCCTGAGTCTGAATCGGCCCTCCTCGTCAGTGACCGTGTCCTCGCTGTAAAGGCTGCAGTCTCCCTGACCCACTGCCTCCACAGCCACGTCCCATTCTGCGTCCCCGTTGAGAGACTGCACCATTCCGTAGCAGCTGAGGACAAGATGAGCACAATTTTACAACTTGTAGTCCCCACCAGCAGAGGATTAGAGGCTCCGCAATTTACACACTCACATAAAGATATCCCTATGCTTGTAACCTAATAGGGCATTACAGTGCGATTTACACTTAAATACCTGTATGCAGTTTTGATGCCAGTTATATCAATACTGAGGCTTTGACCCTCCTCCACTGTAATCATCTGAGATGCTGGCTCAAAGCGGAACTCCTTCATCATGGGCTTAAAGTAGTACTGACCAGGACTCTGAGGAAAGAAAGGGTGTGAAGCAGAAAAATACAGGATGGCCATTAGCTTGGAGCCCAACAGAGGTCAAAGCATCCCTACAATCAGCTTTAACCACCAACACTGCTTGGCAGTCAGACATACTGAAGAACAGAAAAAGGATTAAAAGATGGGGTTTCTTACCAGGTTATTGAAGGTGAGGACGCCGGTGTCTTGAGTCAAAAGGTTGGAACGAAACTGACCCCCACTCAGAGAAAGCGAGCACGCCGGCGAGAGGCTGACCATCCTCCGATTTGATCTACAGCACAGACAGAATACTTTTTAATTTTACTGCTGGACAGGGACCTAATCGATTAAGCTCCTTTAATCTTTCCACAACAAAAGACCACATGGACAAAATATAATGAAAGCCCGTGGCTCAAGTGAGTGCCAAACTGTGGGTGTAATCAGGCTGACAGGTGAGCTTTATTACAGAGACGATGTACAAATGAAGGATAAACAGGGGCACAAAGCTCTGTCAGTGCTGTGCAGAAGATTTCAAAGCAATTTATCACACAGTGTGAAAGGGAAAGCTAATACTGATCATTTGTGTCAGGATCTCATGGCTGCAGTAGGTAATTGCACACCCTTTTAACAAAGGCAGCGCACAAAAACGATCTATCCGTGAGAGCTCTTCTCTTTTAATTACATTTTGCCAAAATATACAGTAGGAACTAACGAGCGGTTTTCATCACGTCACTTTTATTCACGTCTAAGTACCACAATCAGTGAGGGTAGTAAACAGCTAGAGTCAAGTGTCAGATAAATATAAAAAATATCTAAGCAGCTGGGATGTAATACACGCATGTAAGGTACGGCTCTCATGTACCTTGAAGGTGACGCCAGCCAAAGCAAATGCCTTAAAATCTCCCTGGGTACCCTCCACGGGACTCAGGACGAAACCTTCTTTGCTGGCACTGATGTCATACTGCCGGTCACTGTGCAGCGGACCCACACTGAAGGAAAGCGAAGGAAAAGGTAAGTGAAGGGTTGAATTTCTTCAGGATACACATTTATTACTGAATGCTAATTTGTTTGAACACAAGCCAATACAGAAAATACTGTCAGCCATCAGAGCTGCTACCCCTCAGCCTCCTGGCAGTAAAATCGTTAGGTGGCACAACTCCCCTGGAAGCACAAGTTCTAGAACAAATAATCACCATGGCTCTGTAGATCTTAATGGGGTGCATACGAGCCTTAGTGACTTGCAAATGGCCAAGTAAGTTCCAGGAATAAGAAATGCTAAAATCACAGTCAATATAAACCAGAATACAGAATACTGTCACTTTCTGTGACTGGCGTTATTATGGTTAGAACTAACTCGTCCCAGATTTTCAGTAGATGCATCTACAGCATCAATTTGAAAATCCTAAGCAATACGTAACTGAAGCGAGTAACAGGACATAA
>JAMQGT020002492.1:0-41577 GCA_024447675.2 Pterophyllum scalare
AACAAAGTATTCAATGAGAATATTTCATCCATTCAGATCTAGGATGTGTTATTTGAGTGTTCCCTTTATTTTTTTGAGCAGTGTATATGATTTTCGTCTTTCAAACAATT
This sequence comes from Pterophyllum scalare, assembly GCA_024447675.2. Classification (NCBI taxonomy): domain Eukaryota; kingdom Metazoa; phylum Chordata; class Actinopteri; order Cichliformes; family Cichlidae; genus Pterophyllum; species Pterophyllum scalare. Next base: position 111 of record JAMQGT020002492.1, read on the forward strand.
ATGAATATTTCGCTTTGCGCCCTCTGTGGATGATCTGAGTATCATCAACCAGCAAAGAAACAAATATTCAGTGTTTCTCATTCACTAAATTATAGGCTAATGTGAGAAACGTGGAAAACCCATCAGTCACCAAACAGACATACAAAAGCTAAATACCTGTCTGTCCATCTATCTGTCCCCCTTGTCTGTCTGTATCGTCAGAGGATATGGCTCTAACATCCTGGACAGACCTGCTGTTCCGGATGGAGCAGTATGCCAACAACTTGGAGGAGCTAGTGGAGGAGCGAACACAGGCCTATCACGAGGAGAAGAGAAAAGCGGAGGCCCTCTTATACCAAATACTGCCACAGTAAATATACTGCAGTATTACTGCTATGAATACGCCACTGAATACTGAGTACTGAAGTTCTCTAACATCCTATTTATGTGACAGTTCTGTAGCAGAGCAGCTAAAGCGAGGAGAGACGGTTCAGGCCGAAGCATTCGACTCTGTCACCATCTACTTCAGCGACATTGTTGGCTTCACCGCCTTGTCAGCAGAGAGCACACCACTGCAGGTCGGTACAAACCGGGAGGACCCAAAGGGAAGCCATCTCTATATTCACAACAGAACCTGCAAACACAAGGCTGCCATCTGCTGGTTTGAGCTGTTACTATAACACATTTCTGATTGTTTTTATGTGAAACTCCAGATTCACCTTCTACGTCTGTATTTTCCTCCTGCAGGTTGTGACATTGCTTAACGACCTTTACACCTGCTTTGATGCCATCATCGACAACTTTGATGTATACAAGGTAAAATATGCTAAGCTGGGCTAATCTAAGTTAATTCCCTATTCAATTCAACTTCAATTTTATTTATATAGCGCCAAATCACAACAAACAGTCGCCTCAAGGCGCTTTGTATTGTGGGTAAAGACCCTACAATAACACAGAGAAAACCCAACAGTCAAAACGACCCCCTATGAGCAAGCACTTGGCGACGGTGGGAAGGAAAAACTCCCTTTTAACAGGAAGAAACCTCCAGCAGAACCAGGCTCAGGGAGGGGCAGTCATCTGCTGCGACCGGTTGGGGCTGAGTGGAGAGAGACAGGACAAAAGACATGCTGTGGAAGAGAGCCAGAGATTAATAATAATGATTAAATACAGAGTGAAGTATAAATAAGTAAATAAAGGTGAATGAGAAGAATGAGTGGTTCAGATCAGTTTACAGTTTCTGCCCCTCAGGTAGAAAGCCATCGGTGATGCCTACATGGTGGTCTCAGGTCTGCCTGTCAGGAATGGTGAACTCCATGGTCGGGAGGTCACCCGCATGTCCCTCGCTCTGCTGGAAGCTGTCAAGAGCTTCAGGATCCGACACCGACCTGTTCAGCAGCTACGCCTCCGCATTGGCATCCACAGTGGTACTACATACACTGCAGCAACAAGGACTACAGAACACCACAATACTATGAGTTATATCATTACACCACAGTAAGAGGACAGTGCAGACTGAATGTTGGTCTGTGTGCTCAGGTCCAGTGTGTGCCGGCGTGGTTGGGTTGAAGATGCCGAGGTACTGTCTGTTTGGAGACACGGTCAACACAGCATCACGCATGGAGTCCACCGGGGAAGGTAAGACCCTGCTTCCTGCTGACTAATCACACAACTGTGTCCACTGGGATAGGTCTAATCAGATTAGTGCCTGAGGCGACTACATTATAACTGTCTTTAGTTTCATCAACTCAGACAGTAATGAAAGACAAACATCAGGTAATGTCAGTTCTAGGAATGTTGTTTGTGAACAAGCTGGGTCTGAAGCCAATTCATGTAGTGAAGGAAAACAGCTACTCCTGCTCAACTCTCTTTGAGTTAATCCTGGGGGCTTTTGCTCCGTCATAGGGTCTCCCACAGCAAATTGGTCCTGGGTGAGGGGCCAGACAAAGAACGATTCAGATGACCCATATGGAAAAAGACCAAGGGGACAGCTTACCTTGCCCAGGACAGGGTTACCGGGGCCCTGCCCTGGAGCCAGGCCTGAGGAGGGTAATCAAGGGAGATCCCCTGGTGGTCGGGCCTTATCCCCTGAGGACTGGTCGGGTGCAGCCCAAAGAAGAGACATGGGCTCACCTTCCAGTAGACCCACGACCCGCTGGAGGCATCTTTGTGCAAGGGCCCCAGCTATTGACACTGGCTTTTGGGACATGGAACGCCTGACCTAGTGCATGAAGCTGACAGGTACCAGCTAGATATAGTCGGGCTCACCTCAACATGCAGCCTGGGCTCTTGAACCGGTCTCCTGAGAGGGGCTGGACTCTGTTCCATTTCTATAGTTGTCCTCGATGAGAGAAGGCAGGCTGGGGTGGGTATCCTTGTATCCCCTTGGCTTGCTGCCTGCACATTGGAGCTTTGAGAGGGTTGCTTCCCTGCGCCTTCAGGCCATGGAACGGGTCCTGACTGTCATTTGCGCTTATGTGCCAAATGACAGTTCAGAGTACCCAGCCTTCTTGATGTTGCTGGGTGGGGTGTTCAAGGATGCTTCATCCAATGACTCCATCATCCAACTGGGAGACTTCAACGCTCACATGGGCGACAACAGTGAGACCTGGAGGGGTCTGATTGAGAGGAACAGCCTGCCTGATCTGAACTTGAGTGGTGTTCTGTTATTGGACTTCTGTCCATAATGAACACTATGTTCAAATATAAGTATGTCCATCATCATCATCATCAGATCTGCAGCCAGCAGTCAAGTGATCACCACCTGATGGTGAGTTGGATCAGGAGGAGGTGGAGGATGCTGGATGCCTGGCAGAGGCCCCAGTCTGCGAGATCTTAAACTCCAATTTCCACAAGAACTTCAACAGCATCAACTTCAACAGGATGAAGACACTGAGTCAGAATGGACCATGTTCCACATCTTCATTATTTAGACTGCTGCATGGCACTGCAGCTGCAATGTGGTTGGTGCCTGGCATAGTGGTAATCCCTGTGCCAGATGGTGGACACCTGAGGTGAAGGGAGTCATCAACCTGTCGAGTTTGGTTAGCCTGTGGGACTTCTGAGGTAGCTGATGGGTACTGGAAGGCCTAGCAGTACATGGCTCAGGCAGTTGCTGAAGCAAAAACTGTGGTGTAGGAGGAGTTTGGTGAGGCCATGGAAAAAGGCTGTCCTTTACAGAAATTGGGGACAAGAGGGACAATTCGCCCATCACTGGGGCTGCGGTCACTGAGGTAGTTCAACAACTCCTTGGTGGCAGGGCCCCTGGGGTGGTTGCGGTTTGTCTTGAGTTCCTGAAGGCTCTGGATGTTGTAGGGCTGTCTTGATTTACATGCTTCTGCAATGTCAAGGCACCACATGCTTCCGCAATGTCAAGTGAGTCAGTTCCACTGACCCACTACTGGAGCCTCTCTGGTTGACATTAGAGGAACTGCAGCTTTTGGCACTTTAATTCACCTGTAGGGCTGCAATGATTTTTCGACATAATCAATGACATCAACTACAAAAATTAGTTGATGTGGAATTTAAATGTCGATGCCTCATATTCTAAAACCACGTATGTGATTTTGTAACTGCAGTACACTACACGAAGATATGAGGCAGTATTGCCTCTATTGTCTGCCAATAGCAACAATACCAACAAAAAAGAACATAACATGAACAAGATAACGATGGTGGAACATAGAGGAGGGTGGAGAAAATGAAAGAAAATTGACAGACTGTCAAAGGTGTGGGATAATTTCACAGAAAACAAAAATAAAGTTGAATGCAGACTGTGCAAAGCAGAGCTTTCTTTCCACGGCAGCATCACTGCAATGCTGAGTGTTTAAAATGCCAGCACCCTGGAGCTGTGACATCAGCTCTGGATGGGTATGTTAGTGTGTCGTAGATACCTGTTAATGTTTGTACAGTGAATTTTCTGTTAGCTTTCCTGTTGGAAACAAGGTCTCATAGATGTTGTTTGCTAAGAGGCACCATTTCAGTTATGTTAGCTAACGAGTGAAGGACAATAGGAGCAGTTACATTGTCTCCTATTTTTTTCTCACATTAATATTAGTGTTTATTCTAAATAGTAAACCTCTTCATGAACTGAATCATCCGTAAACTTTTCAGTTTTGCATGGAAAAATCTTTTTGATTTAATTTGAAGCCTTATTTGAACTTTTGGACAGAGGCCATTTTTATTTATTTGCACATTATATTTTCATTTAAAAATAAAAATTAATTCACTTTAATATGCACTGTTTATTTGATATTTATTGTGATGGTCACATTAATGTTAAAAACGCATTTGATTAGTTTTAAACTCGTATTTTTATGGATCATTATTTTAATTGAGTAGAGACAAAAAGGTGACATTAACAGGTGGGCAGTCTTGAACAGGTGAGGTAAGATTGAAATAATCGTTGACTAATTGATAAAATAATTGACAGATTATTCGACTACCAAAATAATTCTTAGCTGCAGGCCTATTCACCTGTTTGTCACACTGTAGCTGTAATGAATTTTTTTAACTCCTGTTCATCCCATTGGTCCAGCCCTGTGTGATGTCTTGTGTGATGTCGTGTCTCTGCAGCTCTGAAGATTCATGTGTCGGAGGCAACTCGTCAGGTCCTGCAGGAGTTCAGCTGCTTCCAGCTGCAGCTCAGAGGAGAGATTGAGGTGAAGGGGAAAGGACGCATGAGAACGTACTGGCTGCTGGGAGAGAACAACACTAATTGATGGAACAGGTGGAAATCAGAAACCCGCCTTTCTCCTCTTACCGCCTGACTTGACAGGACGTTGTTTAAAATGACAGATTACAGAATGAGTGAACTGGTTTCACCAAAAACTGTAGCAGAAACCACAGATAGACAAATATTTCATTGTAAAATAAATTAATCATTCAGAAAGAAGTGATGTAAATACAAAAATAAACTGTGTGTTTGTTATCTATGTCTCTTTCTTGTGAATAAATCTATTGTGGAAACTCTGAGATCAACATCTCCCTCAGGGAGCAAAAGCTCCTGCAAACCATCACATACTGATATTAGAACACACGCTATGGTACTGAGTATTATCAGCATCAAGTGAAGTACACTGCTCAAACATTTGGGTTCACTTAGAAATGTTTCTATTTTGTAAAGAAAATTTTAAATCATCCATCCATCTAATTTCTTCCAATTCTCGGAGGCCGGGTCGTGGAGGCAGCAGCTTAAGCAGAGAAACCCAGACATCCCTCTACCCACCTACCTCATTCATCTTATCCAGGGGAACACTGAGGTGTTGTTATCAAGTGGTCTGGGAGCATGCACAATACATGCATCTTTGCTAATTCAAAGATAAACACTTATTTCAAGACTGGTAAAATCCCTGCACTTGAAAAGCAGATAGTGGATGACAAGGGATCTATAACAGTTTTTCTTTTGGGGGACCCCATCTACCCATTGTTGCCGTAACCGAAGGAATATTCAAATGGTGGCTCAACTCCTCAGGGACTATATTTTGGACTTTGTCTGTGTAGAGCTTGCATGGTAATACAGTGCGCTTTTGGCTGGCCCAAGACCAGATTTGCAGTACTTAGGTGACAAATGGACAATAAATGATTTGCCCCATGTGATTTATGCATGTTTCCTCCAGTACAACTACTGCAAGGCCACACAGGAGACTTGAGATGCAAAGTGTGTGAGTAATTCCATACTGTGTGACCAAGACTGGCAGCCTCCCACACAATGGAAAATGGGTGAGAAGAGTTGTTACAAAGTACCTTGATCCATTCTGTTTGTCTGTTGTAAAGTTTTACACTGTTGTACACTCCCTGTTGCCACCAAGTCTGTGAGGAGGTGGAGTCAGGAAGCCAGCAAGGCCCTGCAGGACTGCTTTGACACTACAGACTGGGATGTGCTCTGTGATCCACATGGGGATGACATCAATAGCATCACAGACTGCATCACACTATATAGATTTCTGTGAGAATACCATCATCCCACCCAGAAATGTGCGCTGTTTTCCCAACAACAAGCACTGGATCACTGGTAAACTGAAGGCACTACTGAATAAAAAGAGGCTTTTCAGGTCTGGGAACAAGAACGAGTTGAGAAAGATACAGCATGAACTGAAGGCAGGTCTGAGAATGGAGTAGACTGGACCCTCTGCCAGGCATTCCCACAATACGTTTAGGTATGCCAGGATTGTCCTGCATCCTCTCACGCCACCTGAACAAACTCACCACTACGATTACAAAATCAAACATCAACCTGTGAGCTAGGATGTCCTGGTGCCATGTGCCTTTATGGACATCCTTATGTTCAAACAGGGTGTTCCTTATGGACAGAAGTCCCATAACAGAACACCACTCAAGATGAGATAAGGCAGGCTGTTTATCCCAATCACACCCCTCCAGGCCTCACTGTTGTTGCCCACGTCAGTGCTGAAGTCTCCAAGTAAGATGACGGAGTCCCTGAATGGAGCACCCTTGAGCGCCCCCCCGCCCAGCAACTCCAAGAAGGCTGGGTACTCTGTACTGTCATTTGGCACCTAAGCCTAAACGACAGTCAGGACCTGTTCCCTGGTCCAAAGGTGCAGGGAAATGGTCCTCTCAAAGCTCCAACATGCAGGCAGCAAGCCGAGGGGATACAAGGATACCCACCCCAGCCCGGCATCTCTCACCGAGGGTAACTTTAGACTGGGACAGAGTCCCTTTTCACACACAGGTTCTAGCGCTGAAGCCGTGTGTTGACTATATCTAGCCAGTACCTCTCAGCCTCATGTACCAGCTCAGGCTCCTTCCCCACCAGAGAGGTGACATTGCATGTCCCAATAGCCAGTCTTGATATCCAGGGATTGGTCTGCCAGGGGCTCTGTCTTGGCTGCACACATACGCTGCACCTGACCCCTAAAATGCCTCCTTTAAGTGGTGGGCCTACAGGAGGGTGGGCCTGTGTTTTTCTTCAGGCTGCACCTGGCCAGGCCCTACGGGCTAAGGTCACAAGGTGCTCTCCCTTGATTACCCTGTTTAGACCTGGCACCAAGGTGAGACCCTGGTAACCCTACGTTGTGCAGGGTAAACTGTTCCCTTGGTCTTTTTCTATTTGGGTCACCTGAAATGCTCTTCGTCTGGCCACTCATCCAGGACCAATTTGCCTTGGGAGACCTTTAATACTGAGACTGTTCCCTTGATTTTTCACTCATGAAATTAATCACAAGATGACAAGAAATGAACTATGGAATGAATTATTTTTAACTGAACATCTGTGGAGGTTCACAGAAGCCCATTTTCAGCAGCTCTTCTCCATTTTTTTCTAATACCATATAGTGTTTACTAATGACAAAGCTAATCAATCATTATAAAAACCCTTTTTACGTTCCATGAACATCAAAGAAGCAGTAAATCTGGTTATTCAGTTGTGTGGACCATCAGCCTGTGTAAATTTGACTGAAATCTCACAAAGGCCCAAAAATTGCATCTATACAGTTCTATCAAATAAAAGCATTTCCAAAGAAGTAAAATTGATTTATTCTGGTGTGCACTGCTCCCTTCACAGAACTGAGCAAACTGACCAGAATGTAGAAAGAGAAGTTTGAGATCATCTTTGAGCAAGAAGACATCAGAGAAAAACAGAGACTGTTTTATTTGATTGTACCCGCCTGAGCAAGATGGTGCTGCACTGTGAAGGGAGAACTACCGATCAATATTTGAATTTTCAGTGCATTTGTTTAGAATAGAGCTTATTTCTTAGAACAAATATACTCTGACAAATTTCAGAAGAAAGTTGTCTTTTGGGTAGGGCATTTTTAAACCCTAAAGCTTTGTGCACTCTATGAAGCAAAGTTTTAACCTGGAGTCTTCTGTCCAAAAGTGGAACAGCTCCAGCTCACCACCATGAGAACCTCAGCTATTTAGCTTTTAAACACAGCATTAAGATTTTTTTTTTAACAAATTTGAAATATTTTTAACTTGCTCAGATGCATATTTACCTTTACTCACTTTGTGTGAATTCTCACCAGTTTGCATCTTGTACCATGTGAGAACTTCAAATGGTAGAGTTCAATAGGCACAAAAAATGATTCTCAGTACAACAGCTTTTAGCTTTGCTGACATTATCAGTGATAATTTGCATAAACTGTACTGTAGGAACATTTCCTCCAATAAATTATTGACCCAGTCTTTCACTTACTTATGTGACAGTATGGTGAAGACTTGGATAATTTCCCAGAGAAATCTCATATATTATAAACGATTGGTGAACAGCAGCTCGGAACATTCTTCACTGTAACTTGCAGCTGCTGTTATTGTTGATAAGATATGTGGAGGTGAGTAATTGCCTTCAAAGGCACAGTATGAGACTGTGTCTTCATTATTGAAAAGCAGATCCTGGAAGAAATGACCTGTGCTTTACTGATTTCCACGATAAACTCCCAGCTTTTCTCAACAAAACTTCATCAAGACTACAAACCATTTCACATACAGGGTCTTTTTCAGGTGTGTAATAAAGTATGTACTGTGTGTACAGTATACTCCCTACACTGATAAATAAATCAGCTCTGTGAGTACAGAATAAACCTTAGATCCTCTGTATTGTTAGCATGGTAGCAACTTCATTTACTGTTAAATACACATTGAGGGAGTGTTAGATGTGACACACTGTTGTGTAAACTCAACACAACCTGAATTTAGCAGAGTTACATTTTAAACACTGAGACAAATGTCAAAGGACAATAGCATTCATCATATTGTTATCCTCAAAGCATAATTGCCTAAGTGGTTAATGGGGGGGCAATTGCTTTTTAGACAAGGTCAGGTAGGTTTGGGTAGTTTTTTTGCTTAATAAATGAAATTGTCATTTAAGAATTGAATTTTGTATTTACTCTGTTTATCTTTGTGTAATATTAAATTTTGTTTGCTGATCTGAAACATGTAAATGTGACAAATACACACACACACAAAAAAAGAAATCAGGAGGGAGCAATGTTTTCACATAAGTAATTTTTCACATGTACACAGTCAAAGATGAATCCATCATTGTTCATCAGTGTTGCAGCTGAGATACTCCTCGTTTCTAAAACAGAACCTCAGGTTTCAACTTCCTCATGAGTTATAAAGGAAAGCAAACACTCAGGTACTTCTAACGTTTTTCATTGAATTTATCTTCAATTTAAGACCCTATTACTGTTGTGATTGTAAAGCAACAACATTAATATCAAAGTAACACCCACTGCTGAAGTGTTTTTCTAAATATGTCCTCTGCATCTGTCAGTAACACACATTCAAGCTGAAATCTGTTAACATGAGTATATAAGAATAATCCAGTCCACTTTAGACAATGAAGCAGTCCTTCTAAATAACTTGGGGTGGCTGTAGCTCAGGAGGTAGAGCAGGTCACCTATTACTTGTAAGGTCAGCGGTTCGATTCCGGGCTGCACACCAAAGTATTTTGGGCAAGATACTGAACCCCAAGTTGCTCTCAGATGCAATGTTGGAGTATGAATGTGTGAGAATGTTAGACAATAAAAGCACTTAGCTTAGTTACTGATGGAAGTGCTTGTATGAATGGGTAAATGTGTTGTATGAGTGCTCAGAGTGCTATATAAGAACTAGTCCATTTACCCCAGCTCCTCTGTCTGTTTCCAGTGGCTTCCCTTGAATGTGGATATTCATCTAGGTTGGCCACCTGAAGAAAGGAGGGAAAGAACTCAGTGGGCAGCATCACAACAGTTAAGAGTGTGTCATCTGCAGAAGGAGATTTTGACTGATGCTGTGAGATTTTGATAGCATGGAGCGGCCTCCTGCAGACTAGACCAGAGTGAAAGAGTCTATAAAGGTAACACAGGTGAGGTATGTGCTGCTGGAGAAGAGACAATCTTCCAATCAAACTTCAGGTGATCTAAAGAATGGACCTTAGATGATATAAGGGCTATTATATAAGTTTTTTCCACCTGCAGAGGAAGAATATCCAGTGTGGACCAATGAATAATTCAAATTTAATTTTATTGTTTGACTGAACGCTTTCCTGATAAGTAACAATGCTGGGGTCAGCTTTTTTGTTTTGTCCTGATTTCCTTTATTGAACTCTTACTGTGTTGATGTTACTGGTTGTTTGGCATTAATAAAATCAGTCTGATCTTGCACACATTTCCAAAGTGTCTCCTAGTGTGGAATTAGTGAATAACCTTTCTGTGTAGCAAAAGTACATTAAGCCGACACAGCGCGGTAGTACTGTGTACTTTGTAGTACTGCAGTATTTGCTCTGCAGATCTTTGTAAACACGTAGAAGCGCTTTCCATGCTGCTGGCCTTCAGTGCAGGAGGCCAGGGATTGGCTCCGGGTTTTCGCTCACATTACTGGTCCACGCTCACATCATTGAGAGGTGTAAGGGAAGTGATTGGTCTGTGGGCTGTGCGGTCCCGCCCCTTCCCTCCGCTGGTTCGGTGCGGACGTCCGTTATGTTACCGTGTCAGACAGAGTGGGACTCACGGTCCAAATTGACCCAGAACAAGTGTTGAAAACACACATTAAAGGTCCGAAGCGGCTGACAGAGAGGCTCAGACCTAAGACCTCCGTTACATCGACATAGACAATCATATAACGCCCGGCAGTCCCAGCCCGTCTCAGCTCCGCGGGGCCCGGCGAGGCGCGGTGGGAGCAGATGGAGCCTGCACCGGCGAAGGCGAAGCCGCAGGGCCGGCTACTGGTGTCCACCCCGCTGGACGCTAAGGACGAGCTGGAGGAGGTAGGGTGACCTGGGTTAATGGGTCGCAGGGCAGACTGAACGCAGGCGTGACCGGGACAGGCAACAGCAGCCCGGGTACAAAGACTCCGCGGAACCATTTTATTACAGGCTAGTTAGCATGGCTAGCTGCAGCCTAAGTGCGTTAGCTCAGCAGAACGGTATGGTGCAGAACTCGGACCCACTACCCGAGCGAGGTGCGACGCTCTGTGTGGGTCTGCTGGTGTGCATTCACAGTGTATGGGCTGCGAAGCGAATTCTGGGGCTCATTAACCCTCAATCTGTTAGCCTAGCATGCTAACTGTACGTAAACATATGAAGACAAAAAGTGACATGCGCAGTGTCTCGTGTCAGAGCAGAAGGTAACGGCGGTGAAACTGTCAGCTGATCAATAGTTTTTATTTTTGGATTTATGCTTTTTTGTTATTTTATGTTTGCTGTCGTGTTTACACTGACTGTTGTGGTGTATGTGTTGCTGTGTTTACACTGACTTGTGTTTGTGTGCAGAGATTGGAGCGCTGTGTGGGGATCGTGCAGGCATTGACCAATGGACTATCAGAGAGGGAGGCCAATGACGCGCTCACCGCCAATGTAAGAAACACCACTACTACTATTGCAGACACTACTGTCACTGCTGCAGACACTACTGCCACGGCTACTGGCTCCTTCCAGCAGTGTAAAAGTAATGCAGCAGCATTAGGCGCAAAAATAAAACATGTTTCCATTTTCTACATCACAGATTCCTGCAGTGCACAGGCTGAGCACTGTAACCACAGTGATATGGCATGGTCCAAAGGTTCAGCTTGTGTTCAGTCACATCACACACACAGCATCACCGTGTGAGCTGTCAGTCACTCAGTGTTGTATTAACTTTGTTGTTAGCGTTGTACTGCACTGTTTCCATTGCTGCTGTAACATGGACATCACCAAATGTTGTGTCTTGGGATGCTCACCAGGGCTTTATGGTAGCCACCTTCAGTTGCTGCTTGTTTGTGGGTCGTTCTGCATTCAGTTTTATATTTAATAACTGAAAAGCTGCTCTGTTGGGCTGAAATCAGGTGTCTGACTTGGCCATTGAAGAATATCCCACTTCTTTGCCATGGGAAACTCTTGGGCTGCTTTTGTAGTTTGCTTTGGCTCATTATCCATCTGCTTTGTGAAGCTCTGTCTGATCAGTTTGCAGCATCTGTCTGCATCTATGCAGAGAGTGTAGCCCTGTGGACTTCACAGTTTATCCTGCTACTTCTATCAGCAGTCACATCATCAGCAAACACCTCTGGCAACCTTGCATGCCCATGCTATAACACTGCCTCCAGCGTGTTAGACAGATAGTATGGTATGCTTTGGATCATGGGCTGTTTCTCTCCTCCATACTCTTCCCATCCATCTGGTACAAATTCATCCTCAAGCATGTTCCTGACGTGGTTTGATGTTGTGAAGTTGTTTTTCTGAACCATGGAAGTAATTCTATCATCATGCGCTTTAGTCGTCTTCTGTGGTCTTTCAGGCCTTTTGGTGTTGATTGTTGATTTGGACACTTATAAAGTTTTTGCTGTATCGCTATGGCAGGCTGTTTTAACATAAAATCTGATTCACCACACTTGCATTCCAGATATCTGAAATTGATTTATGACTAGAAGCATTAGTAAATTAAGATATCTCTAATTATATTTTGACTTGATAAAATACCTATTTGAGATACCTCTAATTACATTCTGACCAGTAGAAATTATGTCAGATTTACCGTTGAGTTGAATGGAGGCTTCAATTCAAGATATGAAATACTGACTATCTGAAACACAGATATCTACAGTTGAATTATGACTAATCAGAAAGTTGATTCGCGATATCTCGTTTGTTATTCTGACTAGTCATAATTCTAATTAAAGATATCTTGAATGACACAGTAATTAAAGCTATCTTAAATGGATTTTTAGATAGGCGATATATAGTTTCGACTAGTTCAAAATAAATTCTAAATATCTTGAAAGCAAATAATGACTAGGCAAAACTAAATTAGAGATATCTTGAACTGTAATTTTGAGTAGTCAAAATTCCATTGAAGATATATCTAACTGAATTACAGATATCTTGAATTATCTGGGTTTTATATTTAAGGTATCTTAAATCAGCATTCTGACCAGTCAGAATGATATTACTGAGATCTTGAATTCATATTCTGTCTAGTCAAAATGTCACAGATTTACGGAGCATTTTGGTGGAAAGTTTATAAGGCAGTTTGTTAAAATGGCCTGCCTGCCATAAAATCAGCGAATCTTTACAGATTTCTGAAGCAGTCTTCAAGTACACAATTTTTGCGTTGTCTGCATATCCCATATTGAAGAGCTCTTTCTATATTGTTGGATTTTCTCACGATTTTGTCCACAATGACCAGCGCCGTTGCAGCCACCTGAAATTCTACACAGGCAATTATTTGGACAGCTCAGTGCAGCACAAGGGGGCTTACACGCAATCGCTTAATTCAGATATCAAAAACGTAATTTTGACTAGTTGTAATTACGTTTGAGATATCTTAAATTGTAATTACGGATGTATGACCCATCAAATGACGAATCCGGTGATGTCATTTGAGATATCTTGAAAGGAATTTTGACTTGTCAAAATGTAATTGAAGATATCTTGAATTATTATTCTTACTAGTCAGAATGTAATTGCAGATATCTTAAATTACCATTCTGGATAGTCAAAATGCAGTTTTACATATCTGAAATGTAATTACAGATAGTCAGACCAATGGATTTTATGTTAAAACAGCCTGCCATAGTCTCGCTGATAGGTTTATTTGGGTTTTTCAGCCTAATGATGGACTCTTTCACTTGCACTGACATCTTTTTGAACCTCATGCGGAGATTTCCAGCTATAAAAAACAATTTCAACACTTGGAATCATTTCCAGATCTTTTACCTGTTTCATGGAATAATGAAGGAACAGGTCTCACCAGGCCACGAAACTGAAAATGTGTATAAAAGTGGCTGTAATTCCTAAGCTGTTAATGCAGTATTTTTGTTAAACTCCTTCAATTAAAGCTGAGAGTCTACTCTTCAGGAACATCTAAATTGTTTAATTTGAAATTACTGTGGTGGTGTACAGAAGCAAAACTACAAAAAAAAAAGTGTCTTTGCAAATATTTCTGGAGCAACCACATCCAAGCTGGAAGCTTCTCTCTCATGCTCTCTGATTCTGAATTATTTTGTTCAGTCCACTCTGTTTAATGGCTGGAACCAGAGACCTCTGAGTTCCTCTTTATTTACATGTTTTGTTCAAACACAGAAAGCCTTTTATAGGTCCACAGTACACCTGCTGCTACCTGTTTATTAGCTGCTAACAGCCCTGAAGGAGTACTTTGAGTCCTTCTTCCCCTCTTGTTGTTTCTCTCAGTACTCTGTTCAGACTTGTGTTTGCTGTGAAGTAAACCTTTACAGTAGTGGCTCCTACTTTTGATGCTAGATGTCTCCTTTGCTGATGGTGACTTTTTTTGTAATTCATGCCCTATAGGTATGCAAAGGTCAGCAGCAGCATGAGGAGGTGTGTCTAGGTCTGTTCACACTGGTCCTCACAGAGCCTGCCCAGGCCCAGAGGGTGAGTTACTGCAGTATCATGGGTAATGTTTGACATTCGTGTGACATAACTGTGACATCACTGTGTGTGGCAACAGTGTTACAGAGACCTGGCGCTGCTCAGCAGAGATGGGATGAATGTGGTGCTCGTGAAAATCAACCAGATCCTGATGGAGAAGTTCCTGAAACTACAGGAAACCCCCCGAACACAGGTAAACTCTCATAGCTAAACTAGTGAAGTAAACTCACACAGGTAAAAATAAAGGTGAACACACACACATTCAAGTACAGGTACACACAAAAAGGTAAATGGACTAGTTTTTATATAATGTTTTCTGCTCTACATGAGCACTCAAAGTATTTATACAACATGCCTCATTCACCCATTCACACATACATTCATACAAGCACTTTTTTCCTATGCCTAAGTGCTTTCTACATAACATTCACTCTCTGATGAATGCATCAGAGAGCAACTCAGGGTTCAGTATCTTGCTCAAGGATACTTTGACATGCACACTGCAGCAACCAGGGATCAAACCACCAACCTTCTGATTAGTAGGAGACCTGCTCCACCGCCCCAGCCACCCCAACCACACACATGCAAAGGTAAACACAGGTGTTTAGGGATGTGGGGACCTGTGTTTACCTTTGTGAAGTACCGGGTTAGTTCCTGAGGGGGCAGGACAGCGCTGCCACTGTGATCATACAGGTCTGATTCATCTGAACCTGAGTGCGCTGGTTACTAATGATGTGTTGGGTGTGTGTGCAGCTAGTGTGGCTGGTCAGAGAGCTGGTGAAGAGTGGCGTGATGGGAGCCGATGGCGTCATCATGACACTGCTGAAGCAGATTGCAGGTGAGACTCAGATTTTCACCTGTACGTAAATCATGAATTCCATGACCTCTCTCTCACTGTGATGTCACTGTTCTCTGTGCACAGGTGGAGACATCTCCACCAAGAACCTGTGGCTAGCTGAGAGCGTCCTGGACATCCTGCTTGAGCAAAAGTATGTTTCACTGGTTTTTCAGTATGAGAGAGCAAATATAAGATGTAAAGATTTATGACATCCTTTAATTAAAAAAAAAAAAGTACAATTAAAAAAAAAGGTTTAAAAAAAATAACGCCATGCTGTGGCTGCTGCTTCACACCAAAACTAGAGTATCTGCTGTCCATTTCTATTTTCATTAGAGTCACACATTGTAAAGCAGCTGATATGTGAGTGTTTAAAAAGGTGACTGAGTATTTGTACTGTATAGAATCATCCAAATTTTATAGGTGGAGAAGATCTCATTACATATTATAATAATAATGCCTTTGACTTATATAGTGCTTTTCACGGTACTCAAAGCGCCTTACAATTCTGTGCACCATTCATTCACACCTCAATCATACTTGGTGGTGGTAAGCTACTAATGTAGCCACAGCTGCCCTGGGGCAGTCTGACAGAAGCGTGGCTGCCAATTCAGCCCCTCTGACCACCACCAAACACACAACCATATTCACACTTAGGCAATGTGGGTTAAGTATCTTGCCCAGGGACACAATGACAGCACACACTCAGACGGGGACTCGAACCTGCAAACCTCCAGTTGAGAGATGAGCAACTGCGCCACTGCCACCCAATGTGAACTGTAGAGCAGCTAAATATTTCTGTCTCTGCAGGGAGTGGGTATTGAAGAGCGGGATGCTCATAGCCATGTCAGTCTACACCTACCTCCGCCTGATCGTGGACCACGGAGGCCCAAACTTGCTGCCCCTGCGCCAGAAAGAAGTAGACTTCTGCATCGGCATGCTGAGGGAGAAGGTAACGAGGAGAGGAAGAAAGGAAGGTGGTGTTTGCTTGATCTATTTAACCCCTTTTCGTTACACTGATGACCTCTCTCTGTCTTCAGTTCATGGATTGTCTGATCATCGGTAGAGATCTGGTTCGTCTACTGCAGAACGTTGCTCGGATCCAAGAGATGGAGCTGCTGTGGAGAGACCTGCTGCACAACCCTCAAGTCCTGAGTCCTCAGTTCACAGGCGTTCTCCAGCTACTGACTGCTCGGACCTCCAGGAAGTTCCTGGCCTGTCGACTCACACCAGACATGGAGACCAAGCTGCTGTTCATGACCTCGAGGGTAAATTCTCTTTTAGATCATGAATGTGGTGATTAGTTCAGAAAATGGAGTTCCTATCAATAAAACATCTTATCGCTGTCGCTGATAAGATCCTTTATTAAAATGTTTGGTAAGAGGGTTCACTCTGTATTGAATTATTATTTCTGATCATTTTTCCACCTGTGACTCAGGTGTTTCTCCACTGGTTTGACTTGTACCAGTCAAACGCTTGGACACATGTCCAAACGTTTCACTGGTACTGTACATAATAAAAACAAGTTTTGTAGAAGACACGCAGCATTTTTATCAAAGCTCATTCACAATGAAAGTCTTATTTAAGATGGAACAAACATTTATCAGAGCCATCCTCAGAGGACCGGGCTGGGCTCTTTGTAGATGGTAGCCAGGGCTAGGTGTGCAGGCCCGTGGCCTGCTACATGCATCGGTTTTACTGACAGACAGGGAGGCTGTCACAGCCACTGGAGAATCAGGAAACACCTGAGGGAGACAGCAGATCCTGCAAAAAGCAACCAGGGAGGAAAATGTATCCTATCCTGATGAATCAGGGAACACCAAGTTTCCCAGCAATTCATCTTCACCAGAGCAGGACATATGGAGTCCACTGAGAGAGTGGTTCGCGGAGGTATGGAAGAGCAGCACTGTGATTTCCCCTAAAAGCTCGGATGTGTAGTAGAGCTTGCAATCATGTACTCAGCGAATAGAAAGACCATTGCACACCAGCAGGAGAGCCACCAACAAAACAAATATAATAGGTAAATGGATAGTGGGGGTGCCAAAGTCAAGCATAGGTGCCATCTTGCCCCCCCAGAACACCCCCCTGTATTGGTAAGATGCTGTGACTCAGGTGATTTTGATTTTGTAACTTGGCTGTATCTAATTGTGATTCATATGTCTGTTTCTCCACCTGTGCCCAGGTGCGTTTTGGGCAGCAGAAGCGGTATCAGGACTGGTTTCAGAGACAGTACCTGTCCACAGCAGAGAGCCAATCACTACGCTGTGATCTGATTCGCTATATCTGCGGGGTGGTGCATCCATCCAATGAGGTGCTGAGCTCTGATATCCTGCCACGCTGGGCTATCATTGGCTGGCTGCTCACCACCTGCACGGTAAGGGGGTGCAGTCTCAGGCTGTCAATCTTTAAGAATTATTTGAGGTCAGTAACTAATAATCAAATGATTTGTGTGACTGCAGTCAAACGTGGCGGCCTCCAACGCCAAGCTGGCTCTCTTTTATGATTGGCTGTTCTTCAACCCTGAGAAGGACAGCATCATGAACATAGGTAACACATGTTAGGTTACACCTGAGGAGAGTATCAGAGATGATGTCATCGTGTGATTGGGAAAATAGGTAAAACAGCACTCATCTGTGATGATGATGTGTTTCAGAGCCAGCCATCCTGGTGATGCATCACTCCATGAAACCTCATCCTGCCATCACCGCAACACTGCTGGACTTCATGTGCAGGGTAACACACACACAGAATACATACTGAAAAAGTGAACAGACTTTAACATGTCTCTGTTTTAACATCTCTTTTTTTACCTCCCTCCCCAGATCATCCCTCACTTCTTCCCTCCTTTGGAGTCTCAGGTTCGTCAGGGAGTCTTCAACTCACTAAACTTCATCATGGAAAAGAGAGTGCTGGCGTAAGAGACATCATCACATATTGATCATTGAGTACTCTGTCACAGGGATCATTATTGATTATTGGTTATTGATCTCTCTGTCAGTCACCTTGCTCCACTGTTTGATAACCCAAAGCTGGACCGAGAGCTTCGATCAATGCTCAGAGAGAGATTCCCCGAGTTCTGCAGCCCACCATCACCTCCTACTGAAGGTACCCCCCAAACACACACACACAGAGGTGAGTAGAAACAAACATTAACCTCTTCTTTTTTTAAATCATGCAGTGAAGATGGAGGAGGCTGTTTCAATGGAGATGGACAACCATGTGTCAGACAAGGAGGAGGGTTGCTACGACAATACAGAAGCAACTTTCAGTGATGACGAGGAGGAAGTCAACAACAAAGGTAATGCCTGGAGAAAGCAACTTAGATGGCTTCATTCCAGTTTGACTGCCAAACTATGCTGTTGTAGCTGCAACAACAGCATAGAGGTAAATTCTTGAAGAAGTTGTGAATTTTCAAACAACACAACAGCTAACACATCTAAATAATTGAATTACTGTAGAAGAAGACCATTATGAAAAGTAACGGCAGTGTGAAGACGGTATAAAAATCAGAGCACTGACTGTAAGGCATGTTGAGCAGCTCATTGCCTGTATTTTAAAAATGACCTCACAGTCAATTACAACAAAATAAGAAACACATTTTAATAAATTAATTATTGTAAAAGTACAATAGTGAAAGTTAGTCCACAACTGCCTCGTCTTCACCCGACCTGCAGTCCTTCACCTCCTCAGGCCTGAAACTCGCCCGGTTCTGCTGCTCAGCTCTGGATTTCACTCTTTGTTTGCTCGGGTTAGTTCTCCTCACACTGGACTCTCTGCTCAGTTCAGCTATGGTTCCCCTGCTGCTCTGCACAGCCAGCAACTCAACTGGTTCTCCACGTGCTCCGTCACACACCACCCCACTCTGAACCGTCTCTGACCCCGCTCTGCTTCGGCTCAATATCCCATCCTCGACCTCTTCAGCCCTGCAGTGATTATTCAGCTTTTAATAACTACAGCCCCCTAAATTTTTGTCAGTCATATCTGGCTACCTCTGGCTCATGTGTTTGTAGCCTTCATATCAAAATGTTTCTAGGCTTGTCAGCATGCAGCAATTGTTGTTTTATAATAATTAGTATGGGTCAATATGACATCATCGGTGGTTGTATTTTTTGGGGTTTTGTTTTTTTTTTCTTTTTGTCCCACACACCCAAAACTTCACTGATGAATAAACCCTTTTTAGGAAGAGTCATGACCTATGAGATGATGACCCTAACATAAATACAAGTTGGACCAGTAAAATAAGTTTAAATGGAAATGACCTGGAATAAAACAGTTTACAGTGAGTTACAAAGTACTTTAACCCAGAATAATCTGGTTTATTCTGGATTTAACTGGTTTATTATTCCAGTTTGGGGCAGAGATCTGAGCTGTTAAATTCCTGGAGTTTATCAAGAATTTAATTTGCAAGTCATGGTTTGAAAGTTTTACCATAAATTCCTAACAATTTACCAAAAAGTAGGAAGCAAAGTGTCTGACACACCTATCAACCCATCACTGCAGGAAAAAAGAGGGAGTTCCGGTTTCATCCAATCAAAGAGGCTGTAATGGAAGAGCCTGCTGACATCACACCCTGGCTGGACCAATTAGATGACACAATGAAGGAGAAGGTGCAGCAGCTTCAGAAGACCAGGTGAAAGCCCACAGTCCTCCTTGAGATCTTCAGGTTAGATCTCACATTGAAGTCATTTCCTGTTTATTGATGACAATGCTTCCTCTCTGCAGTGACACAGAGACTCAGTGTGAGGTGATGCAGGAAATCGTGGATCTGATCCTGGAGGTGAGTTACCCTGATCAGAAACTTGGAGGGGCTTATGAGCTGTACTGAAGCCAGTTGCTTGGGCTTCAGTGTTCAGTCATGTGGGTGCAGTGTTGTCAGCCATATTGTCACAGTGCTGTGTTCTGTGTTGTAGGAGGACTTTGACACCGAGCAGATGTCAGCTATGGCTTCCTGTTTGGCTGAACTGTTCAAAGATCATTTCAGAGGAGAAGTCTTGCCGGAGGAGATCACAGAGGAGTAAGATCAACTGACTCTCTCTGATGACCCGTTTGTCTCTCTCTTATATATATATATATATATACATATATATATATATATAGCGCCAAATCACAACAAACAGTCGCCTCAAGGCGCTTTATATTGTAAGGTAAAGACCAAACAATAATACAGAGAAAGCCCAACAATCAAAACTATGCCCTATGAGCAAGCACTTGGTGACAGTGGGAAGGAAAAACTCCCTTTTAACAGGAAGAAACGTCCAGCAGAATCAGGCTCAGGGAGGGACAGTCATCTGCAGTGACTGGCTGGGGCTGAGGGGAGAGAGACAGGACAAAAGACATGCTGTGGAAGAGAGACAGAGGTTAATAATAATGATTGGATACAGAGTGGAGTATAAACAGAGTGAAAAGAGGTGAATGAAAAAGAAACACTCAATGTATCATGGGAACCCTGCCCACCCCCCAGTAGCCTAGCCCTATTGTAGCAAAGCTAAGGAAGGGTTCAGGGTCACCTGATCCAGCCCTAACTATGAGCTTGATCAAAAAGGAAAGTTTTAAGCCTAATCTTATAAATAGAGAGGGTGTCTGTATCCTAATAAATGTATGAATTAGCTTTTCTGAATCACTCTGAGACAGGATGTTTCTAATTTCTGATGACCTGTTTCTCTCTCTGTAGGTCTCTGGAGGAGTCGGTGTGTAAACCCGTCTGTTTGATCTTCAGAAACCTCGTCACCATGCAAGAGGACAACAGTGGTTTCTCGGTTCTGCTCGACATGTTGGCTGAGCTTTACCAGAAGCAGCCAAAGATTGGATACCACTTGCTGTATTACCTAAAGGCTAGGTAAGCAGGCATGATGCAAAAGCTGATGTCACAGAATGCTGACAGGAGAATCACAGTTTAACTTTGTGTGTCTGTCAACAGTAAAGCAGCAAATGGAAAGATGATGCTGTACGAGTCATTTGCTCAGGCAACAGCACTCGGTGACCTGCACACCTGTCTGATGATGGACATGAAAGCCTGTCAGGAGGATGACGTCCGGCTCCTCTGCTACCTCACACCCTCCATTTATTCTGAGGTAGGCACACTTATCTCACCTGTCTAACCTGGGCCACAAAAAGCCTTCTTAAAAAGGGACCAGCGGGAATGTCCTCACATAGTCGAATTTGTAACCTCTTCCAGCAATATTGTGCTCCCTTCTTGTCCTTTTACAATACAGATGTCCCTTGCTATATCACGGTTCACTTATTTCAGCTTCACTGTATCACGATTTTAAAAAATATATCTAATTCTGTATTTCGGTGTTTTCGCTATATTGTGGGATTTTGCGGTATATAGGTATTGATATAACTCCCCATAACAGTTCATCACTCGGTTGAAGAGATCAGTTATGCCTTTAGCAGAAATAGAAGTTACGGCCGAGGGTGACCATGTTGCACCACCTGATGAAGCACCTGATAAAGTGGTGCTTTCAGGTGCTTTCTCTTCTTGGCTGTGCAGTACTGCACATTCATCTCATCACCATCATCACCATCAGTACTGCACAGCTACATAATTTATCATCTTCATCATTCAAGTTGTAGTAAGAGAGTGGGAAAGGTTCATAGGAGTGTGGGGTTTATAAAGCCTTAATATAAATGAATAATAAAATAAATATAATGCCGCTACTTTGTGAATTTTCATCTATTTTTCAATCTTTTTTTTTTTTTTTAATTTCATTGTTTTTGTGAGTGTTTGGAGCCAAAATTGAAAATTTGATTAATTGCACAGCTATAAATATAACACAATTGCTTAACACATCAGTCTAACAATAACTAAAGTACCCATCCAGTAACTCTTCAGCAGTTGCACAAAATTGAAAAATACTTTCTACCTGGGTCGCTCGCTCTCAGACATGCCGGGGCTTGTCTCGGGACAAGGGACCATAATCACCTGGTGTTGCCATAGCAGTGGTATCAAGATATGACATTTTTATGTCACGGATGCGATGATATGGCACAGTCCTAACACACACTCTGATGAATCCCTGCTCTTGTTCAGTTTCCAGATGAGACACTGCGGAGTGGCGAGCTTCTTAACATGATTGTCGCTGTCATTGACTCCACACAGGTAATAAATCTGATCAGTGTGTCCCTGCAGCTCTGGGTGGGAAACCCTGTGTCACCTGTGCGTGCGTGTGTGTGTGTGTGCATGTGTGCGTGTGCGCAGTTACAGGAGCTGATGTGTCACGTGATGATGGGGAACCTGGTGATGTTCCGGAAAGACTCTGTGCTCAACATCCTCAGTGAGAAACTCAGATTGACACTTTGACTTGTCATTTTTTTGGACCACTGTCCACCTTCACGAACTTGTTTATTCTTCGTGTCCACAGTTCAGTCTCTCGAATGGGAGACCTTTGAGCAGTACAGCACCTGGCAGCTGTTTCTGGCCCACAGCATCCCCCTGGAAACCATCATCCCCATCCTGCAGCACCTCAAATACAAAGGTGATTAAAACCTCAACAGAGAGGGACCAAAACCAAAAGAAAGACACTAAACTGTGTTTCTGTTTGTGCTTTAGAGCACCCCGAGGCCTTGTCCTGCCTGCTGCTGCAGCTCCGCAGAGAAAAGTACGGCACAGCAGACACCCCACCCTGACACACGCTTCATACGTGTCTCTGTGTCCCTGTTAATGTCCCCTCATTTTTCTGTCCTAGGCCCAGTGAGGAGATGGTGAAGATGGTCCTGAGTCGTCCCTGTCACCCAGAGGACCAGTTCACCACCAGCATCCTAAGACACTGGGCGACCAAATACGATGACACTCTTGGAGAACACATAAAGGCCCAGCTTATTAAGAACAACAACCAGCCCCGCAAGAGACAGAGGTGAGGACTAAAAGATGAGTGAGGACAGAAACTGAAAAAAGACAGGTAAGGTGACAGACAGGGGGAAAAGGTGAGGACAGACTAATGGCCAGAGAAAAGACAGAGGTGAGGAGAAAAAGAAGGAATTGAGGAGAAAAAGAAAGATATCAAGGTGAAAATCAGGTGAGGACAGAGAGCTGTTCGCCTCCTCTGTGTGTCTGTGCTCCTCGGGCTCTCAGATCTGCTCACTTTTGTCTGTGTTTCAGTCTTCGCAGTTCGAGCAGTAAACTGGCTCAGTTGACCCTGGAACAGATCCTGGAGCACATGGACAACCTCAGACTGAGTCTGAGCAACACCAAGAACAACTGTTAGTACCCTCACTATAGTTATTGATTACTGATCAATTATTGATCACTTAACGTGCTGTCTGTATGTCTCTCTCAGTCTTCACTCAGACACCGATTCTTCAGGCTCTGCAGCACGTCCAGGCAAGCTGTGATGAGGCCCACAAGATGAGGTACCTTTTCTCTGTCTCACACTCACACACACACTCACA
Source organism: Pterophyllum scalare (assembly GCA_024447675.2). NCBI lineage: Eukaryota > Metazoa > Chordata > Actinopteri > Cichliformes > Cichlidae > Pterophyllum > Pterophyllum scalare. The sequence continues at coordinate 23,615 of JAMQGT020002492.1, forward strand.
CAACACGATCACAGCACTGCTGATTATGACACTTCGTCCCCCTCAGGTTCAGTGATCTGTTCGCGCTGGCGGAGGAGTATGAGGACTCTCAGTCGAAGCCGCCAAAGTCACGCCGCAAAGCTCCAGCCTCGTCACCTCGCTCCAGGAAGGGAGTAGCTCCGCCCACCAACAACGAGGAGGAAAGTGCCTCCAGCAGCGCCTCAGTATGTACCCCCTCCATACTGGTTCAGGTCTGGTTTTGGGTTCAGGTCTGGTTCTGAGCTCATTATGTTGTTGCAGGAGGAGGAGGACTCAAAGCCCAAAGCTCCAAAGAGGAAGAGGAAAGGCTCGTCAGCTGTTGGCTCCGACAGTGACTGATGGATCCTCCAACCAATCACACACCAGCTGCTCCATATATTGGGAGAGGCCCCACCTCTTCCTGATGACGTGCACTTTGCTGCTGGGGGGGGGGCGGGGATCTGAGACACTGCCAACTTTAACTCCGTGTGATGAACTGACTTTTATGTGTCATATCCATGGAGACCAGCACAGAGCAATGGGTCAAAGGTCACTGTGTGTGGCTGATCACCCATGATGCACTGGGTGAAGGAGGAACTCAGGCAGACTGATTTTAAAAGCAGACATGATGATGATTTTTTTTTTTTTCCCAGGATTTTCTTTTGGGGGGGGGCTCATTTTGGAGGATCCTGATTTTTTTTTTTTGTTTTTTTTTTGTTTGTTTTTTTTGCTGTTTTTAGCAGCTCTTTCCTGTTTTGTCTCGCTGCAGTAAAAGTTCCATCTTGTCGAATGAATTCTTCATATAAAAACTGATGGTTTGTTTCAGAGTCAGCTGTCTGTTACTGGGGGTTCGAGGAGGGTACAGCGTGGAGGGGAATGGGGGGCAATAAAGGTCAATTTTAACACCTCTTGGTGGCATTCATCAGAAAAGGAGCATAAACAACAGAAGAAGCAGCTCAGAAATGAACCAACTTAACGCTGAATGAGACTGTGGCAGCACAGTGCAGTCAGTGAGTGGATTGATATAATCACATTTCTGTTGTACTGAGCTAATAATAGGACAGCTTCATAATTAGGTCATCACAAACTGTCCTGAGTAGGTTAAACATGAACGCTTCAGTTTCAGTACTTTTTTAAAACTTTATTTACAAAATAAGCTGGTTTGTTTGACATTTTGTGAAGATGTCCCAGTGCCTTTAAAAGCATGAAAATGAAGCAGGAAAATACTGGAAGTCTTATTCATCTGATAAGATGAAAAATATGATTGGAGTCTGGTGTGAGTCAGCCTGGGCTCCACTCCTTCTGTGACACATGAGAGATCGGCGTGTTTTAACATTTAATCTGAGTCCTGTGCAGAATGCCTGAAAAATTTAAATGGTAAAACTTGAGCATCAGTTCAATGTTTGAAAATGCTCCTTGAAAGAAAGAATCTACTGATTATCACTTTACCTGAAAACAGGAACTCAGCTGTCCATAAAGGTCTCTGATATGTCTGAAGTCTGCTTAAAGGTGAGAATCAGCAGTTAAGGTAATGAAGTGATGAGAGACTGGGCTGCTCATATGTGAAAGGGTAAGTTCCAAAGGTTAGGCGCCACCACTGAAAAGGCTCCATCACCCCTGCTTTTAAGCAAGGATCTAGGCATATCCAGCAGCAGTTGGTTCATAGACCTCGGTGCTCTGGTAGGAATGTAGGGTTTCAAAAGTTCAGTTAAATAACAAAGTGCCAAACCATTGAGATTCTTAAAACCTGAAATGAAGTGGAAGCGATTGTAACGAGGCCAGTGTGGGTGTAATGTGATCACACCGTTTCTTACCTGTCAAAAGGCTGCTTCTGCGTTTTGAACAGCTCGCAAGTGACAAAGTAACAACTGATCACAGCCAACACATAAAGAGTTACAATAACCTAAACGAGAGGTAATAAAAGCATGAATTACTCTGTGTCATATGCGGGTGGTAGGTCATTACCTTACTGAGGAGCCCTAATTGAAAGAAGCTCATCTTAACTAATCTGTTTATCAAACAGACCTGTCCTTCCGTGATGGTTGCTCTTCTTTCTCCTGTTCTTTCACGGGTCTCAGGGTGCTGGATTTGGGGTGAAACCCTCCATGAATGGTAAGGAGCTTTCTTGACTTGATCTATGCAGCTTCTATCTCCTCCTTTGGATAGCTTATTATCCCAGCAGGAAATCTGATGACCAGCAGGGTGTAGGTGTCCCAGATCTTGCTCTTCCCATTCAGCTGACTCCTAACGATTTGCCCCATTCTCTGCAGGTACTTGGCTTTTGCAGCTTACCTAGCAGCCTCTTCATGGTTCCCATCTTCCTGTGGGATTCCAAGGTACTTGTAGCTCTCCTCGGTGTCTGTAATGTTGCCTTCTAGTAGTGCAATCCACTCAGTTCTGACCACCTTCCCTCTCTTTGACACCTACACTTCTCCAGTTCAAATGACATTCCAGTGTCATTGCTGTAGATCTTAGTAGTGATCAGTAAATCAATCTCTCATTCACTCCTGGCATACAGCTTGATGTCATCCATGTAGGTGGCTGATGTTTGCTCCATTCCATAGTCGGTATCCATATCCAGTCTTGTTAATGACCTGGCTGAGTAGTTTCAGGCCTGTGCAGAATAACAGTGGGGACAGAGCATCGCCTTGATAAATCCCTCACTTGATGTTGACTTGTGCAATGGGTTTGTAGCAGGGAGTGCCTGACTCCTTGGTATAACTTCAGCTTCATCTAATCAGAGTTTCAGCTGACTAAATAATGACCACAGACAGATTAAAATGATGTTTGATATCAAACTTTATTCAGTCTGTGATGCTGACAGAGTGGACCGAGCTGATTAAAATGACTCTTTCCTCCCCTCCTGTTTCTGAGATGAATATCATGATCAGCACTGACACCTGCTCATATTCCTACTGCTCTGAATTCATAAGGAGGCTCCGCTCTTTATTTACTCTTTGCCATGGTGAATCCTGGCATCATGACGGTTTTCTTTCTCTACTCACACACGTGCTTCACTCAGGGTGAACATGCTACATGAACATGAGAGTCTAAGTGTTGAAGTGCATATGCTGTACTCTGCAATTAAGTTTGTGCAAAACAAGAATTATGCAAATGTTCAAAGAAGGTCCTTGGTCATAGTTTGTTTAGTGTTCTCACAGCCTGTGGGAAGAAGCTGTTGAAAAGTCTACTGGATCTACAGCTGATGCTCCTGAACCTTCTCCCAGATGGTTGCAGAGAGAACAGGCTGTGAGATGGGTAGTAAGGGTCTTTTAGGATATCTGATACCCTTCTTACAGGAGGTGAGGCTGTAGCTCATAATACTCTCAATGGTGCCCCTGTAGAAGGTGGTTAAGTGGATGGTGGGAAGACCTGCCTTCCTGAGTCTCCCAAGTGGCTGGAGCCGCTGTTGAACCTTCTTGACAATGGCTGCAGTATTGGTGGTGACTCTGAGAAACCTGACACTGCTGACCCTCTCCATCAGAGCCCCATTGATGGTCAGAAGATTGTAGGCCTGTCTCCTTTGTTTTTTCTGTGTTAATAGGTTGTGGGACCTGCAGTCTGTGGGCAGCCTCATCTTTGTTCTTAATGAGGCCCATCACAGTTGTGTCATTTGCATACCTAATGATATGGCATGGGTGGCAGTCCAGTCATAGGTAAGCAGGCTGAACAGGAGGGGACTCAGGATGCAGCCATGAGGGGACCCTGTGTTCACCATGGTGGAACTGGATGTTCTTTTCCCCACCCTGACACTGCTGCTGCGTCTGGAAGCTGAGGACCCGGTTACAGATGCCAGTTTCTTTGTCCAGCAGCCTCAGCTTCTCCACCAGTTGCTGTGGAGTCATAATGTTCAATGTAAAACTGGGCCCTATTTGAGGAAGCAGGTTTAGCTAAAAACTCTGGGTTTGCTAACCCTAAAATGAGGGAAACGCGGGATTTCAGTTCCAGAAAGAGAGTTAACTTAAACTCTGAGTCAGTTACCATGGTAACAGACTCTGTGAACCTAACCTGCTCGCCGCCAGGTTTTATCCAACAAACTCTGAGTTTTCTCTCTGACTGCACACTCCGATTCATTTCCTCATTCCAATGAATTTTGAAAGTTATGATTTCTGAAATTTAGTTTATGAATCTCAACATATTTTTCACCTAAATCTGGGATTTAGGTGATTTTCACCGAAACCGCCACATGGGATCATAGGCTCTATAACAGATCAGCAAACCATGCCCGAGTCCACCTGCACAGCAGGAGGATCCAAAGGGATTAGGATCATGGATTCAGATCATGGCCCAGATCCAGTTCAGGTTCCAGTCATTTCCCAGCTCATCCTGTCCGGATCCGTTCATAATGGCTTCGTTTTTGCCAACACGATCTGCATTCTTTAATTAAAATGGCTCATCCTCCCAAACTGTACTGAAATATTTAAAATCTATAAAAGCTGAGACATTTCTGATAACCTGTTTGGCTTTATTGATAAAACTTTACATTCATTACAGATTTGGAAAGCTGGCCCACATGTTTTCAGTTATTTATTAAACTATGACTGACCTCTGACCTTTAACAGGAACTTAGTAAAACATCTCTGCTGTGACTGTCAGAGTGTTCAGTCATCAGTGAAGCTGATCTTAGATCAGATAAAAAAATGGTTAAACTGAGAACATTAAAGCAGTTTTTCTCTCATTACTCATTTTTATCCAATAAAAAACTGACCCGAGGGCAACTCTGCCCCCACGGTCTGCTGCTGTCCGGGTCCCTAATATCACAGCTCCATCAGTAAACTGGATCTGATTTCTCCACATTTTTATCTTCACTTTCTCTCTCCTGCAGTTTGTCCTGTGAAGTTAGAGCCGAATAATTAGATTTAAAAAACAAATAAATGTAAAATTAGGATTGGGCTGGTGAAAATTCAAGTTGGGTCAATGATGACAGCAGACATTATAGAAGAAATATATATTTCATATCAAACTTTTATTCTGTCTATGAAGATGACAGAGTGGATCAATCTGATGAAAATACTCTTCCCTGTCCTCCTGGTTTTTTAAGTGACCATCATGCTTCACACTGACACATACAATCCACTGGGTTAAAATGGAGGCTCTGCTCTTTATTTACCTGTGGCCATGGTGAATCCTGATATCTGAGCACTATTGATGGTGGCTTTCTTTCCTCACTCATGCACGTGCAAAGTCAGGGTGAGCATACAAACAACTCTGATCAGCTGTTCTGGAACAGGAAACTCAGAGTTGCCGAACTCTGAGTTGATCAACTCAGAGTTTATTTTTTGAACAGAGTTTTTGTTAAACATGCTTCCTGGAATAGGGCCCTGAAGTCAATAAAGAGGATATGAAGAAGGTCTTTATCCTCCGGGTGAGACAGGATAAGGTGGAGTGTGGTGGAGATGGGATCCTCGGCGGAACATTTACTGTGTAGGCAAATTGTAGGGGGGCCAGGTTGGCAGGATTTTATGTGCTGTATGAGCCACTCAAAGCACTTCATCAGCATTGGTATGAGTGCCACAGGGCTGTACTCATTTAGTTCGGCCGGGTTGTGATTCTTTGGCACAGGGACAATGGTAGCTCTTTTGAGGTATGTGGGTACCACTGCCTGGCTGAGAGAGGTGTTGAAGACGTTTGTGACCACATACTTTAGTCGTTCAGCCCAGGGATCTTGCTGGGCCCTGTAGCTTTCCATCAATTGACATTTGCAAGGATCTTCTTCACTGCAGCTGTGGACAGGTGTAAAGGTAGCAGTGGAGACTTTGGGAAGATGACAAATCTCCTGCAGCTCAGCCTTTGGTAAATTCATTAGAAATGTGTGAGTTAATCACACTGTTTTAATGTAAAAGCTGAACTGGAGCCTGTCTGGAGGTTCCAGGTGTAACTAAGTCGCTGTTAACCTCTACCCAGCTGGGTTCAGGACAGTTTAAAGCTTCCATATTTTACCACTTCAACACAAACTGATATTTGTCTCACATGAGCCCAGAATGCATATTTGAAGACTCAGCACAAATGACCACACAGTTTCTTTCTGTCATATCTTCACACTTAAGTGTCTTTATTAACTGCTTCTGCCCGAGAGCCTCGAACAGTAACACATGCAGATCATTCTCAAAGCACCCTCCTTTAACTCTGAAGAAGAAAATTCTTCTATAGAAACCTGAAGGATGCTGTGAAGCATTCACACATTTCTCTGGCCCACTTACAGACACCTTCGAGTGTCCAGGAGAACGTTTGGAGAGAAGAAGCTGCTCTTTCTCCTTGTCACTGTGCATTTTAACCTGAGTTTCTCTTGCAGGTGTCAAAAAAATGCCATTAAGATAAAAATGTCAGTCTGTTCCTCAGGTCACGGGGTCAACCACTCTGTGACCCAGTGACCTCAGGAACAGACTGAAACATGGAGCTCAGTGTTTCTGAGATACATGAACTTCACGGGGCTGGAACAGAGATTGCATCATGTCTGAGCTGACCCTAACCCAAAAAGTGTCTTTCAGAATACATTTCCTTTTAGAGTAAATCAATACTTTGATCACGTCTCATCGAAATCACACCATTAGTAATATTTAACCAGCCTGTTATTGAATTATTGAAGCTTCAGTTTGACTGGGCAATCATCAAAGCAAGCTGAATATTTCTGTGATTTTGCATTAATCGAAGCAGGAGCGGAGCTTCTTTTAATCGCAGGGACATCTGGCCTCTTGTTAACGCTTTTTCGTTTTGCTAATATATTTCTTCCATTAAGAAAAAAAATTGATTTTTTTTTTGTTTGTTTTGTTTTTAAACACGCACGAGACGCGAGATGACGTCACCCCGCTCAAGTGTGACACGTCAGAGAGAGGGCGCCGGAAATGTAGTTTTTGAAGGCGGACTCGTCTGACGGTTGTTGTGGCGGTAAGTGAGTTCGTGTTGCAGCAAGTGGACGTGTACTGAGGCTGGAGCAGAAGGCCTGCTGCTCCGCTTGCTATGAGCCGGAGCCCGCGGCGGCTCACGTTAGCACCTAACTGACGGAAGGTGGCACGATGAGCCGCAGCGGCTAAAAACACGCAACCCCAGGCAAATACCGGTAGTTTCGTGTGGTGGCCTTCTGCACTGTATGCCTGTCCGCCCCTCTGGTGTCTCTCTCGGTCTTTAACGGAGGCGCTCCGGGAAAAAGCAGCGGCAGCTGTAAAGCTTCAGAGCAGCAGCAGAGCCCCGTCCCGCTCGCTGCCTGCGCAGTGGCTTCAGCCTGACACTCTGAGCTCTCTTTAACACAAATATCTTCTGATTGACCAACTTCTGGAAGCCTGCCGAGGGGCGGCAGTCGCAGCTTGCGTGGCCCTTTAATGCTTTTTGTTTAGGTTTATTTTGAAATCTTGAGTCTGATGATGTCATTGTTTCAGAGGTCAGAGGTCATGTTTCGCAACAATGAACCCGGGCCCAAAGCGTGTCAAACTCAGCACATCCAAGCCAGTTTCTGCTACCGCCAGTGCCGGACCGCTGCAGCTCGTCTCCCATGATGCTCTGCTGCAGGAGGAGGAGGAAGGCTACCTGCTGGTGGAGGAAGACACCACTGACTCAAGCCTCATCATCACTATGGGTAACACACACACGCACTCACAGGTCTCTTGTTTTGTGAGGATCCGGGTCTCTGATAGACTGACAAGTTATCTCTCCATCAGAGGACAGCCAGGTGGAGGTGAAGGCCACCAGGAGGAAGGCAGCCAGGAGGAGGAAGAGGAAACTCACTGAGGAGGAGGAGGAGAGGGACGGGGCCTCAGAGAGCGAGGAGGAGGCGGGAGTGATGGTGGAGATTGACAGACAGCTGGATCAGTCACTTGAGACAAAGTCCAAACAACATAACTTGACCACTGTGAATGTCAAAAACATCATCCATGTGAGTGCGTGCACCTGGCACACCTGGAGAGGGTGCTGAACACTGAAGAATGAAACCAAAAGAAGCAAATATTTAATAAATATGCAAAAACTTACTTTTTAAAGTTTGACCTTTTACCTACAGGAAGTGATCACCAACGAGCACGTCGTGGCCATGATGAAAGCTGCCATTAATGAGACCGAGGCTGTCCCTCCATTTGTGAGTCTGTCATCCAGTCAGAACACTGACTTTGATCACATGAGTCCTGACCCTGCTGCTCACATCCTTTTTCTTCTTTGCAGGAGCCCAAAATGACTCGATCAAAGCTGAAGGAGGTGGTGGAGAAAGGCGTGGTGAGTCTGCTTACAGCAGCCAATCAGCTGTAGTCCCAATACACACACACACACACACACACACAGCCCTCTGACCTTTCTATTTCCTGTCAGGTGATTCCAACCTGGAACATCTCGCCCATCAAGAAAACCAGTGACATCATCAAGGTAAACGTCAGAGGTCAAACCTGAAATTCCGACTGCGCTCTTAATCATCTGAATTCAGCTTTTTAAAAATCATATTAAATTGTTTGAAACCATTATAACTTTTTTTTGATGAATATTTTTCCTTTCAGCGACACAAACTTTTAACTTTTTGTCCGTATTTGACATAAATGTAATTTTTTTTAACACTTAACTTAAACAATATTTATCATTGTGGGATCCTTGAATTAAAATAAATACAAACATGCTTTAAAGTCCATTTTTTGAACCATCTAATATTATTTTTTGATTATGTTAAAAATACATTCTTATTTCCCTCCTGAATGCTTGGACTGAAGCTGCAGGATGTGAAAACGTCACCTTTGTTTGGTGTACCGAGTAATGTTGTCGATACAGTTTCAGTTCTGTGTGTCTGTTATCAGGCTCCTCAGTTTGTGGATATCCCTCTGGCTGAAGAAGACTCCTCTGATGAAGAGTATCGTCCTGACGAGGAGGAGGAGGATGAGACGGCTGAAGATGTGAGGCTCTTGAGTGGCTGCAGCACGCTGTGATGCCATTGATCGGTGATTGATGATTGACTGATTGATTGTGTGTGCAGACGTTCCAGGAGAGCGACATGGAGAGCACGGCTTCTTCTCCTCGAGGGAGTCGACTGGCCCGAGCTGAGGAGGACAGCTGCAGCCCGTGGCAGGTGTGATCGTCATCATCAAGCCATCAATCACTCAGTCCACACAGCAGTCAGAGCTTTAAAACTGAAAATATTTGTGAAACCTTCAGATTTGAGCAGATTTGTCAGACATCGTGTAAACAACTTGTTGGAAATGACCAAAATGAGATGTTAAAGCAAAACAACAAAAATATTGATCAGATTAATCAATACTGAAATTCCTTCTGTGGAGCTGACTGTAAACATGGAGGTTTGAGTGAAAACAGGACTGTTCAGTAGTTTTATGTACACCTGTTTATAAAAGCCTGATTTAATGTGACTCTGTCTACCTGAGCTTTAAACCCCGCCTTCTTCTCCTCTGTCCTGTCAGACTTCTCGAAGCCGCTCCAGACGTTTGAGGGCAGGGACCATGGGACCACCCCCTCCTCCCAAAGCTGTGCTTCCCAAAGCTGTGACTGACAGCACCTTCCTGGAGAAGCTTCATGCTGTGGAGGAGGAGCTGGCTGTTTGTTTGGAGCCCTATCAGGTAACCCTGGAGGCAGCAGGACATGTGATACTTGAATGGTTATGTGTGAAACCAACAGAAGTTCAAATGTGACAAATGAGCTGAATAAGCTGTTTATTATCATCAGCCTCTGTCTGAGTCCGAGGACGAGGCCGGTCTCATGGCGTACCGGACTCGGTCCAAACGTCCTCTCAGGGATGTCCCGCTGGGCCGGCTGGAGGCAGAGCTTCGAGCTCCTGACATCACACCTGATATGTACGACTCTGGCACCACACACGAGGACAGGGAGTGGACTGATTGGCTGAGAGGCCTGATGAGCTCAGATGTAGACAATGAAGGTGAGGGTATGTAACTGAGCGGGGCTTTGAGTTCTGACTGTGGACTAAAACTCTGATCAATAATCTGTCTCTGACAGAGGAGTGTGATGATGAAGATGATCCAGAGTACAACTTCCTGGCTGACATCGATGAGCCTGACGTAGAGGATTACCGTGATGACAAGGCTGTCCGCATCACCAGTCAGTAAACAAACAAGCACACACATTTTTTTCCTGCATATAAAACATTTTTGATGGTTTGACCTTTGACCTCATGGACATCAGTAAAACTCTGCTGACAGTCGTTTAAGGTCACTGCAGTAATACCTGAATACTGACTGATCAGTGATCAGTACCTGCAGCTGATATTGATTTGTTTTTGTCTCCTCAGAGAAGGAGGTGAACGAGCTGATGGAGGAGCTCTTTGAAACGGTATGAAACACAATTCAGGTTACCTGTCTGGGCCCTCCAATTCATCCTCACCTGTTTTCTCACCTCTCTGTGTTTGTCTCAGCTGAAAGAGGACCTGGCAGGACAGGAAGTGGATGATGAAGGCCATGAGGAAGAGGAAGAGCCACAGGAGGAAGCACAAATAGTTCAGACTCAGACACCTGAGGTGCAGCAGGACAGGTATGTAACAGGCACACACGCTCACACGAACCTGTATATTTCTCTGACTGTATGTTTCCACCTCAGAGAGCGTGCTGATGATGAGGCGGAGGATGAACCAATCACAGAACTGCGTACGGTGAAGCAGCAGCTGGCATTAATAAGGAGGAAACGGCTGACGCAAACACCGTATGGCACGCACACACACACGGAGCTACACACACTGAAGGTGAACGCTGAGCAGAGGAGACGCCTGCAACAGCAGCTCCAACAGGTAAACACACTGGACTGTTTCAGCATGGCTGCTGAGAGCTGTTACCGTGACTACAGCGCCTGTGTTTACCTGCTGTCTCTCTGTCTCTCAGCATGTCCAGCTCCTGACGCAGGTTCACTCTGCTGCACCTCACCTGTGCTCAGACTGCACAGCGAAGCAGAGACCTGCCGGCAGTTCCTGGTAACTCACCTGGATGTGTTGTGATGTATTTCCTGTTGTTAATGCACCCGTTAATGCTCACTTCCTCACTTCCTGTCAGTGTGAGCTGGACCTGCTGGCGCAGCGGGCTGAGCTGATTGGTTCGGTGGCTCTTCCCGGTTTCCGTAGTGCCTTCAGAGCGTCCAACCTGCAGGTGGCACTGCAACTGCTGGATGAACTGAATCAAACTCCCATCAGCTACCAGCCACAGCTACGCCCCCATGATGCCAGGGGCCGCAGTGAGTACAGCTGGGGGGCGGGGCTTCTCTGATCACTGGGGGGATTGATTGTAACTTGGTTTCACCTGCTCACAGTGCGCTGCTTCCCCGTCATGCCGGCTGAACTAGCGTGGCTCTTCGCCACACGGCCCGTCTTCCTGTATCCAGAGCTGCTGCCCAACGCCAGCCTAGACCCGGCACTGTACTGCCCCCGTAGAACAACGGCTTTCACTGCAGCTGAGGACTGGTGAGGATGCACCTACTCACACAAGCTGGCTTGAAAAACCCTTGCCATGACCTCACTCTTTGCAACTACAGCGTTTTATTATTGTAGGGTCTTCACAGTATAAAGCGCATTGAGGCGACTGTTGTGATTTGGTGCTTTGCAAATAAAAGTGAATTCAATTGAACTCTTATGTGTGAGTGTTTTTCAGTCTGCTGGTGCTCGGCCTCAGGAACATGGAGGGGTCATGTGACCCACCCAAACTGGTGTCTCAGTTCCTGCTGAGGAAGACTCTGGTGCAAGTGCGACGAAGGATCCTGCAGTGCTGCAGACCAGGTTTCCCTGACAACATTGTCAAGGTAACACACACACACCCGCACACACACACGCTCTGTCGCTCTGAGCTGAGTCCGTCTCTCCGTCCTATGCAGACATTCCGGTACCAGCGACGGGTGCTCCCAATGCAGGTGGCGTGTCATCCCGTGGATCCAGCAGAGCAGCGCCCCCCTGTGGAGAGAGAAGAAAGTGTCATGCCTCTGTGGCTGCTGGTAGGATAGCTGCTCCTGTTTCCTTTGTTCCAAATAAAACATCCACCGTGACACAGATCATAACAGTAACTGTCAGTTGAGCATCTTCTCCCCCACATGCAGTCTTTGAGTTAAAATGGAAGCTGTATCTGCATCAGCACCGTCTGCAGTTTCAAATTAAACTTCAAAATAAGAGCATGGGAATTTTGGCATGTAAATCAAAGGTGTTGTTTTCAGCCCGCCAAAGTGAAGTTCCCCCATGTGTGAAACTCTGTATGGATAAAGGTGTGATCAACAGTAAATCTGAGCTGCCCCACTCAATGAGGCAAGTCTGAGTTCTGATGGTTAAAGAGTGACTTGCATTGAGGTGACTTCAGTGTGTCTGTATGCATCAAAATCACATTTAAAATTGTGTTTGTGACAGCTTTTATGAGCAGCACAAAAACAGCCCTGACATCACAGCAGGGAGAGTGGCTGAGTGAGGTCAGCGTCAGCATTACTATTGTGTGCGCCAAGTGTGAGATCACTACACCCCCATCACTGTTTGCACTGGTGCTTGAGGTGTGCCAGACTGCAGTCTTCTCCTGAACAATCCGGTTGTTAAGTGATGACGTAGAATTCCATTTTCAGGTCCAAACTTTCCTGTGTTCAATATGCCACAATGCTGTGTCCCTTGTTGTTCTAACCAATCCGAATTTTAAAAAAAACACACGCAACAGGTATTTTACCGATGAAAAAGAGAAGAGGAAAGAGCTGCAGTCGATAAGGTATGTTACAGTCTTCTGTAATAGGGAACAGTCACTGGTCCTGCCATTGCTGTATTTGGACCCAGAAATGACGTCGGACTTAAGACCGGATAGGTGTTGCCACTGAGAAAAAAGTCTCCTAAACAGTGCTGGTAAAGGAGTAGAAAAGGTCCAAACAAGAAACAAAGCAGTCAGTTTCCTCCAGAAAGTCTTGTGTTTTTCCGCTGTTGCAAAGTCTCTCTCTGTATAATTTGTGTAATCTGAAAATCTCTGAGCTCCAACCCGGCCACAGCACATGGGTCAGATTATTGAAATCTGGAGGTCAACAACCAGAGTGGCATCAATTTTTACACAGATGACAGCAGCGAGCGTGAATCCAGGTGTCAGCTTTATCAAAAGTAGAGGCAGTTCTTACAGCTGTTTTTCTGTCTTTCTTTCCAGTGTTTCCATCATAACTGCTGTTGTTTTCCTGTTTCACATCTGTTACTTAGTATACCACTGACAGCTTTCTTCTTCAGGGCGTTCCAAACAGCTGTACTGGCTATTGCCAATGTTTGTGCAATGGCTCTGATTGATTTTAAAGAAACATATATATTCATCTCCCGCTCTCTGATTGGACTTTTCACACATCTCTTCTCTCCTCAGCGCTCTCTCCCTGTCATCTACCCGACCATCAGTCGGTATAACAGCTCCACCCCTGAGGTCCCACCCCCCTGCAGGTGGACTGGAGCCCGGCAGAGTCAGCTGACCTTCCTGCGCTCCACCTCCAGCTCCTACAGCTTCCCCTGGCACCCGGTACCCAGCCTGCCTCCCTCAGAATCTTGACTTCAGACGAATCGGCTTCGTATTGCTTAATCAGCCCCCGCCTCCCTCTGACTCCGCCCCCTCCACACCTGCTCCTCCTCAAGTCCTCTTTCACCGCCTCCTCCTGACCAGGACTGATCCCCCCACTGACATCATCACCTCCTCTGTCTCCACCACAAACATAGAGCAAATTAGACACCACAGTCAAATGCTGGCTGCCCTGAGGAGTAGGGAGAGGGGCCACAAATGCTCTACATCTCCTTCCAGTAAAGGTCCCACCTCCCATCAGGTGACGGGGCATGATGTCATCAGAGCTGATGAAGAGGATGAGGAAGAGGGCAACATTGTCCTGACTCTGTCTGAATCTTCACCCAGCACTGTAGGAAGTGATGAAATGCAAGAGGCGGAGTCAGAGAGTAAACAGGAAGCGGTCCTGACACCATTAAGAACAGCAGAAGAAGATGATAATGATGACGATGGAGGCAGAAAAACCATTCATCAGCAGGTGAAACATTTACAAACACCTTCCTCCAGTGGCCAATGTCAGCTCATAGTCAATCAGTTAGTACTGCAGATACCTGGAATAAAGACTTCCTGTTTGGTTTCAGCTGTCATCAGAGGAAACTGATGAAGATGAAGATGATCAGCGACGACGAGAAGACGTGCTGTTTGCTCACGATTATCTCTGCAGGGTGAGAGGCCTTAATTCTGAAAGAATGTTTGGTTTAATTGGAAAGGTCATGTAACCATAGTACTGCTAATACGTCTTGTAATACTTCCTGTTACCTGGTCAGGTGTGTGAGGCGGTGCAGATGTGTCCGGGTCTGTGGGAGCAGCTGCTGCAGGTGTTGGAAGAGTTCTCGACGGCGGCGGCGGATGTCCTGTACGACAGACTGAGCAGCGTGCTGCAGCCGTGGCCTCAGCTGCTCAGAGACTTTGCCGCCTTCCTGAACCATAGACAAGCTCACCACTGCGGCCTGGTGGGTGACATCACTGTGACCTCACAGAGACCTGCTGTGATGTCACTCAGGTGCCCTCAGTGACTTATCCTCCTCTTCTTCTCCTTCTGTGCAGGTTTTGGAGCAGCAGCTATTTGAACGCAGTCGACGATTTCTATGGAAACTGAGGCAGAGCCTGGGGGAAAGCTCCGCCCTCTACCAGCAGGTGGTGTCAGTACTGCAAGGAAGCTCTGCCCCCTTACCTGAGGATATGAACAAGGTAGATAATGACTCCCTCAGATGATCTGACTAGTTTCATTATCAGAAAATTTGTCAGTGATATTTCATTGTTTGTCCATGAGACAGACTTCACAGGTGCCATTAGCACAAGGCTAAAATCCTTTATCACTGATTGATTTTCCTCCTGAATGATCAGTTAATCTGAGTTGAAAGTCTGATTCTCTGTTTGTTCTCTCAGCTCTCGTCTCTGCTCCAGCATCATCCTGACCTGCAGCAGGAAGTCTGCCAGTTCTACCAGCAGTTTCATGCCACTGACTCAGCGTCCCAGATTCCTCCTGACGGGAACCGAGTTGAACCTCAGAGAGGTGCCAACAGAGAGGAAGAGGAGTGCCGGCGAGCGGTTTGTGCCAAAAACATCACGATGACGGCCACTGGAGACAAAGTTGTCATGTGGACTCGGTCAGAGAATCATCCAGAAACTCTCATAACATCAGGGAATCACTAAGGAAATGTTACTATAATTTTTAAAAAAAACAATTTTTAAACATCATTTAAACCTTCCTAATCAGAAAGTCGGTGGTTTGATCCCTGGTTGCTCAAGTCTGCGTGCCAAAGTATCCTTGGGCAAGATGCTGAACCCATGCACATGCACACATGTTCACGTGCTCTTGAAAAATGTTCTAGAAACATAAATGTTGCATGTTGAGTAAAATATCAAACTTTTCTAAGAAAACAGATCATTAATGTTCTATGAAACATTTGAAGGTATAAAAAATGAGATGTTTGAAGACAAAAACACTAAGCTTTTGTAGTAAACATTCCGAGACATTTGTATTGTTAAAAACTAAATGTTGTAGAAATCCTTGATTTTAAAGGTCATGCATGTTTCTCCAAACATGAAAAGGTTAAAGCAGTTTGAGGTGCAGCGATTCCTCAAACATCCAGAGGAAGAGCAAACAAATGTAGAAGGAAGGAAGGAGGGAAAGAAGCATCTTTAATAAAACATTTCAGATTTAAGAGCAAAATATTTTCTTCACAGCCATCAAACTAAATGATAAAAGCAAAAGAAACAGAAACTGGTGTTAAAAGAAGATTCTGGTTGTTTCTGTTCCAGCGAGGTGGACCGAGCCATCCTGACCGCCTGTCAGCAGAGAGGGGCAACCTGGAAAACATTCAGACAGGTGTCCGCCCACCTAGGGAACAAGACCGCCCAGCAGGTGAGGGGGAGGGGGGAAGGAGGAGGCGGGAGTCTCAACATGCAGGTGTAGATGTCTGATTTCTGTAATTCTTTTAAGTGTTAAACCTGTTTGCTTTTTTGTTGTTGCTGTTGTTGTTTGTTTTGTTTTTATCCAGGTCCACCTTCGATTTCTCGATCTGATGAAGCTTTTCCACTCTGCAAAGTCCAGTTCCTGTTCCTTTGAGGCTCAGCCAGTCAGCAGGCAGGAGGCTGCTCCAGATTGACTGCTGGACCAATCAGAGACCTGCATACGGACCGCAGCGTTCAGACTGATCCACATCCACTGCTGTCTGAGTTTTTTGGAATTTATTTGGACAGACGGATGGAGTCCAGCAGGGGGCGCTCACCTGACTACCTGTGTCAGACTGCTGTGATTCAGATTTCATCAGAATGCGGCTAGAACTCAGAGAAGTCACCTGATTGGTGATATCTTTGTAGAATGTGTTGACAGGAGTTCTTCAAACAGCTCCATCAGTAGGATCAAAGAGTTAAATCTGAGATCTGAATGATTGTACTAGGCATGTGGACCTCCTCATCCAGCCTTTGGTTATGGACTTCGGGTTTAAGGAGATCCTGAAAGGTTCTGAGGGCCTGGAATCAGAATCTAGATCTGTGGAGCAAATTTAAGGCAGAAGGTGATGAAAAGGTTAATGCGAAGGATTGTAGCTTTACTGTGAAAGGGTTCAGACACACTTCCTGATTGTGTCTGAACTCAGAGCCCTTGACCAATAAGAGTAGAGCTTTATTTAAGTTATTTATCATTAATTTATCTCCTCTAATCTCAGAGGGGGAGGAGCCTCTGTGGTCACATGACACAAAGAAGGAATGTTTTGCTGAAGTAGGGTCACGTAACCAAAGTGATGCACCTGTCTCCACCTGCTGGAACCACTGGGACCACCTAACTGTTTTCCCATAATGCTCTGGAGCAAGGGTGCCTCCTGGCTCTCATGATTCCTTGCTCTTGCGTCGGTGAAGGATGTAGACAGATGACGTGAAGGTTTTGTACACACTTTTATTCACATTGAATTAAAACAACTCATTAAAACTTTTTTACTCTTTGAACTGTCTATAAAACTGTTTTATTACTTGTGAACACGTCTCCAATCTGAGGGTCACATGACTGCATCATCTAATCAGAATGCACGATGTTAACGAGTGATTATCAATAAGGACTCCAGCAAATGAAGAAACGGGTGAGCTTCAGACTAAATCTGAAGCTAATATAACTAAATAAAAATACCCATATGATTAAAATAATATCAACTTGTTTTCATTTTAGCTCTCAAATGTTTATTCCATCATGTCTGAAATGTAAATTCCAGACCTTTAAACATAAAGTGGTGCTTATATCTTAAAAACAGCATGTTAACGTTGAACGAGGGCGTTTTGTGATTTACGGGCCCTTTGACCAATGACAACCTTGCATCGCATCACCGCTCTTATTGTTGATCCAATTAGAGAGTAGCTTTCCGGTGTTTTCTCTTTACGTCCCGCCTTCCCTCTGACGGCTGAGAAAGAGTGCAGCGACACCGGAAACCACCGGAACTGCAGTAATCAGACCTTCAAAATGAAAGCGGCAGGTTCCTTCTCTGGATTCAAATGATGTGATTTGGTGTGTCCTGTAGAGGCTCTTAGTGCTATATGGCTTTAATTTCCCATTAAAGATGTTTGATTGTAGTCATTCTACATCTGAAATACTATGTGAAACGGCGAGGTATTTTACTTTGAAGGTGATGAGTGCTGGAGCGGCGGCGGGTCTCATCGGGCCTCCCGGACGGTGACCGTCACCGGTTTCATCCGTCTCCCTCTCAGCTGCACCTGTTCTGCTGCACCATGGCGGCCGCCCGCTGCCTCGTTCTTGTCGTCACGTTAGTACTGCTGTCCGGTTTTTCGGACACCCGATCGGCGCACAGGGACGTGCTCGAGCTCGGGGACGCGGACTTCGACTACCTGGCGACGGAGCATGAGACGATGCTGGTGAAATTCTACGCTCCATGGTAATGAAGCGGCGGTAGCTTCGTGCGGCTATCGGCAGGAGATTTTACCGTGATGTTAACGGGACTTCACTGTGAAATGACTTTATCTTTATTGGGTTTTTATTGTGCTTTTAAAGTGTGTCTC
>JAMQGT020002493.1:0-12786 GCA_024447675.2 Pterophyllum scalare
CAGCTTTAAACTTCTCCACAACAGTATCTCGGACCTGCCTGGTGTGTTCCTTGGTCTTCATGATGCTCTCTGCACTTGGAACAGAACCCTGAGACTATCACAGAGCAGGTGCATTTATACGGAGACTTGATTACACACAGGTGGATCCTATTTATCATCATCAGTCATTTGGGACAACATTGGATCATTCAGAGATCCTCACTGAACTTCTGGAGCCAGTTTGCTGCACTGAAAGTAAAGGGGCCGAATAATATTGCACGCCCCACTTTTCAGTTTTTTATTTGTTAAAAAAGTTTGACACATCCAATAAATTTCATTCCACTTCACGATTGTGTCCCACTTGTTGTTGAATCTTCACAAAAAATTAAAATTTTATATCTTTATGTTTGAAGCCTGAAATGTGGCAAAAGGTTGAAAAGCTCAAGGGGGCCGAATACTTTCGCAAGGCACTGTACCTTCAGTCAGCACCCCCAGTCAAACCTCAATGTGGCCCACAGAGCTGTAGTTGTGGACATTTATTGCTTTCTATTGCCGCTTGTTTCCGCCACCGACAAAAATATTTTTTGCTATCCATAACTCTAAATTTTGACTTACCAGCTTGAAATTTCAAGTTATTTGTTGAACTGTTGGACAGCTGATGCCTTCAGCCTCCTGCTACCAGGTAACAAGGAAATGACATACTTTCACTGAGCTTCCTGATTGGCAGAGCTAACTCAGAAACTTGAGTTAATGAGCCAAAATTTCAAGTTGTTTTCTCAAAATTTCGAGAAAATAATGGATGGCACGACAAAGCTGTGGTCCTCCCTGAAGAATAAATAAAACTCAAAAACTATTATACTTGTAAAAAAAAACAAAAAAACACTCAAGCTGCATGTACTTGAAATATCAGTTCAATGGGAGAAGTTCAGGTAATGTAGAGTTCACAGCTGACTCAACTTCTATGAGCAAACAGAGTATAAAAGATGGAAGTAGGTTCCAGGTTTGAAAAGCTAAACCAGTGTGGAAGTACCTTAAATATTCAGGCATCAGGAGGTGGTTGCAAAACAACTACTGGTCCTACAGAAGTCTATGGGAAAATGGCCCTCAGCCCTCACAGCTCAGTCACTCATTTCAGGTCATGATGAAAAAGCATTAAGTCCATTTCCTTTTGGCTCATGACCTGTGATTGACAAGCTGTGAGCCAGTTAGCGTGCAGTTTCAGATCCACCCCTCACTCGCCACATCTGGTTATGCCAATGTTAACAGGAAACACAGATGGGATTCTTTTTTTAAAGGGAAGATTTAAAGTACATTAGAAAAATGACAGAAATCAAGTGAAACACAATACAGTGTTTTCCTTTTGCCTGACCCATAATGCTTATTTACAAGCTCAATTTTATTTTGGAGGTATTCTAAGATGGGTTTGCTTTCATGTCTTAAATTCCCACTGATTTTTCCCTTTTCTCTCCATTGCTGCACCTCATCATTCCCTGCTCTGTCTGAAGCACTCCGTTATAGTTTCTGTGACTTTAAGGCCCTATTTTCAAAAAGCATGATGAAAGCAAAGTGACATTGCTTATGTACTTAACTGGTATAGAGTGCTGCAGGAATGAGGCCTACAACATGGAAATGAGTTGGCATTTTCCACTTCTGGTCCCTTTGTTTTAAAGTCAGTGTTTTTTTTGTTGTTTTTTTTTGGGGGGGGGGGTAGGTGTCTGAATTAAAGTCTGTGGATGACAAAAACTATAAAGATTTTTTGTTCCACAACATAAAATGTACAGGTTAATATGGTTAATACCTCACTTGTGAATTCTGAATCTATCACCTCTCTCAAAGAAGGCATGTGCAAACAAGTGGCTTGAAGAGCAAATTCCATGTTGGTGACCTCAGTGATTAAATGTGTATGAACTGAGTTTATGCACACCCCTGCAAAGCTAGCAACTTGCTGCCGAACATAGTGCCGCATTAGCAGCTAAAGACACGCATTTCCCGCAGGAGTTCACAGTAGACCTTGTTTCAGCCTTTGTAAAACTCCATTAACCTTCCTCTACAGTCAGAGTCTTTGTCACCAGTTCATCTATATAATGCTTGCAACAAAAGCAACAATGATTGAGTGTGAAAGGATACAAGCTGGCAAATCGATGACTTCCTACAGGTGGGAAAATGGGTTAGAAACAAAGGCTGATATTTTCCAATAATTGCCTGCTTCTCTGTCTGATTTGGTCAAGTCATTGCTGGTCATTAGCGTCTTCATCATTTTGCTGAGCATCGCTTCAGATATCAGAATGTCAAATGTTTGGCATCCATTGCTCATTGCCTGCTTCAGATTCTTAATTTTTTCCATCTCCTCAAAAATCTAAATATATGTGACAGTAATACGCTCTCCGCGTGGTGAGGTGAAGCAGATGAAGGAAATGTAGGGGCCGGAAAGAGCAGGGCGAGGCACAGACACCCTGACTCAACACTCAACTTCTCTCTCGGCTGGCTGTCAGAGCACAGGTGGGAGGCAGCCAATAAATCTGTTGGCACAGCAGCGACAGCCAGCCAGTCAGCAGGCGGCAGACACACGGACAGGCTGGCAGGGAGATCGGCACTAAGACAGACAGACAGACAGAGAGATAGAGGAAAATAGACGACACGACAAGGTACAAGATGTGCTCCTGTCTGAGGTTAACACCAATTGTGGATGTGTGTGTGTGTGTGTGTGTGTGTGTGTGTGTGCGCGCGCCTTGAGTTTCCATGGCAAACAGTGCTGTGGTCAAGCAAAACCTCAGCAAGACCTCATTATTCCCCTTCCAACATCATGAAAACTAGATGAGCCATTTGGGAAAAACACAACAATGTAAGACCAAACAGATTCTGAGAAGGTCTAAAATGACCAGGACTTTAAAGGACAGGTCTGTATTTATTTTCTGCTTCATTAATTTTGTTTTTACCTAGAGAGGTTAATTTACTCACAAATTAATGTATCAGTTTACTACTGGTAGTAATGAGGGCCAAAGTAAGATTTAATTACCAGAATGAAGTAGCTGTGTTAGTAATGTGGCCTTAAGCTCAGAATGTTTAGAGATGATATTTGTGGAGTGTGTTAGTGTGTCCTCGGGAGCTGTTGAGTTTTTCTTTTCTCCATCTGCTTCTCCGTGTCCTGGCTCATTCTTCCCACCCAGACTACAACTTCAACCAAACACAGCTCATGGGCATGTGAAGCAAGTGTCTTTTAAAAGAACGATGTCTTGTTTTAATGTGGCTAAAAAAGTAAGCAGACCCTGAGAATATATACTGTCACATTGTTTACCTCACGGCTTTCACTGCAGGGGTCCTAAAACCTCAGCGTAAAGCAGAGAGGATGTCTGCTGGCTGCTCCACACATTCAGCTGTGCAGCTGCCTCATTTCAAGCTACTGAGTGGACTTATTGAGGACACTGAAAGGAGCTGTTGTTAAGCAGCCAGACAACTAACAGTGAGCCTCGATTCACAACTTCCACTCTCGGTGAATAGACAATAAAAAACTGCCAGCCGTGATTTACATTTTATATATGGTGAAGCAGCAATGACTGCTGAAGTGTCTTTTTTTTCTCATCTCACTAAAAATTCAGATACCCAGAGCGGCAAGACCCAGCTGGATCTGATCACGCCCTCCTCCATGTCCAACACACTCCCAGCGATGTAAGACTCAAATCTGGGAGCCTGACAGCTTTTAAGTCTTTTTATCTGAAAGAAGCAAATGACTTTGCACTGCAGAAGGCAGAGGTCGGGTTTTTTGGAGGCTCACCAGCTTTTCAAAGTTTTCCTTCATTTATTAAAAAAAAAAAAATCTAGGCTTTGCAGGTTAGGAGTTAAAAGAGTTAGTCACTTCTGAGTCATGATGTTGGCTGCTCAGTGTTTCTGTGTTTATTAGTAGGTGGAGATTACATCAAGTGTTATAGAGATTTTACAGTCACCTCTGAAATGATTACAAATTTCTGCTGTAAACATACATTAAAAATGCTCGTTTGCAGCCTGATACAAAAAACTGTTTTGGTGTCTATAGCTTAGGGCTGCACAATTGATCGCATTTTGATCCTGATCACAATTTTGGCTTCCCACAGTTAAATCAAGAGGCTCGAGCGACACTGAATTGAAGATTTGTACATTAGTCGCACTGCGTGGATGTGACATTTGTGGTTCTAAAAATCAATGAATAATTGTGGCAAATAATCACAATAATCATTTTGACCAGAATCCTGCAGCCATCCTCCAGCTAATTTTTTTTAATAGCTATACGGGGTTGATTTGATTTGAAATTGACTGACATGTGTGCAGCTGTATTTGAACACTGTCTGCTGCACAGTGAGTTAATTGATTTATAACTCATCCATGTGGATACTGGAGCATGTTTAACGGCTGAACCATACAGCAGACTCAGAAGGAAAAAGTCAGTATCTCAGTTTTAATAGTCAAAAAGTTGGGCCACCCAGAGGTAGACAGTCCAGGGAGCAATTGATCAAAACGTCATTCAAGAGGCTGGGATAAGGCAAAAATAGTGGTCCAAAAGTGGTAGCAGGTCACAGACAGGAACATGCTGAAAATTTTGACAAAATTCTGAGACAGTCTGGCAGGGAACAAAGGGAAACATATGTACTGGGTGAGCAGAAAATTACCTGTGGTACAGCCTGTAGATGGATGAACTAGAAATGGGAGCGGGCTTCCTGGTTAGAAGCTACTGACTTTCAAAATAAAATGCGTGCAGCACATTTAAAAAAATGTGACTGCAGAAATCTGTAAGGCCATTTGAAACAACATTTAATCTTGAGGGATCTGGGAGGACTGGGTTGTTCACAGAGACTCACGTTCTGTCTGTTTATTTCAATTTTGTAGAGTCTGTATGAAATATTGGTATGGTATCAGTCATAAGCTAAATATAGTCTAATTGTAGTGAGTTTTAACCGTCTCTTCATTAAGCAACTATATATATTGGTAATGTAAGTACTGATTGCAGCTAGATGCCAAGTGTAAAAAAAAAAAGACTTCTTCATTTTAATCCACGGGCAACCCTAATGACAAATACGTACCTCTAGATTTTTCTGAATGGTGTCATAAAACTGCAGTATGTAGCTCAAACCTATATGCAACTTATAATTTCTGGTTCTGTCACTCGCTCACTGGCATC
Organism: Pterophyllum scalare; assembly: GCA_024447675.2. Taxonomy (NCBI): domain Eukaryota; kingdom Metazoa; phylum Chordata; class Actinopteri; order Cichliformes; family Cichlidae; genus Pterophyllum; species Pterophyllum scalare. The sequence continues at coordinate 5,129 of JAMQGT020002493.1, forward strand.
TTCAGTAGTTCCATCGTGCCACAGGTCAATTATGAATTTTAAGATTCCTTCTGGTGAACTATTTTATTGTATTAATGACAAATGGTGAGTGAATTAACTTTTTTTTAGAGGTTTTTAAAGTTTGAAGATTTAACGTCTCAGTCTGACTTAAAAAAAAAAAGCTGTTTAATATATTAAATTGTAACCTGTATTATTATTATTCCAACCACTGCTGAGTCATTTATAGCTCTGAGACACTCTGAGTGTTCTTCATCCCACTCTATAGAAAAGAAACTGATCTAGCAGTAGCTACCTCATTTCTAGGAGTCAGTTATGGCAACATAAACTCAGAATCTATATGTTGCCCTGTGACTTGAATCGTTACATACTCTAACTGACATAAAGAGTCAAAGAGTAACATAAAAATTTATATATATATATATGCAAACTTATTAAAAAAGGAAAACTGAAATATCACATGGTCATAAGTATTCAGACCCTTTGCTCAGTATTGAGTAGAAGCACCCTTTTGAGCTAGTACAGCCAGGAGTCTTCTTGGGAATGATGCAACAAGTTTTCCACACCTGGATTTGGGGATCCTCTGCCATTCTTCCTTGCAGATCCTCTCCAGTTCCCTCAGGTTGGATGGTGAACGTTGGTGGACAGCCATTTTCAGGTCTCTCCAGAGATGCTCAGTTGGGTTGAGGTCAGGGCTCTGGCTGGGCCAGTCAACAATGGTCACAGAGTTGTTCTGAAGCCCCTCCTTTGTTATTTTAGCTGTGTGCTGAGGGTCATTGTCTTGTTGGAAGGTGAACCTTCGGCCTAGTCTGAGGTCCTGAGCACTCTGGAAGAGGTTTTCTTCCAGGATATCTCTGTACTTGGCCACATTCATCTTTCCTTCAATTGCAACCAGTCGTCCTGTCCCTGCAGCTGATAAACACCCCCATAGCATGATGCTTCCACCACCATGTTTCACAGCCCTCATCCACCCCTGAGCTGCTTAACCGCCTGCTGCCATAAGAATGTAAGAAGCAACTTAGGGAATTTAGTAAAAAGGATTTTAGGATTTGAGTTCCTTTTAACTGTGGACAACTGAGAAAGACACAAAACCAAAAACAGCAGACTGACCAGGGTTTTACACAGCTGGAACAGCTGCTGAAAAAAAAGCTGCTGCATGGAAAGATCACACACAGAGACACAGGTGTTCTTCACTACCGTCAGAATTAACAGCCCGGTCTCAGAGCCAATCTCTTTGTTCATGTTCATGGACACAAATTGTTGTGTTTTTTTTTTCATGATAGCACTCATTTTTAATTTTATTCCAACAGGAAGCATATTTCATGCCTGCAGACCATACGTTTTCCAGATATCTGGTTGCCCAGATAAAGGCAACCGAGAAAAGACAGCTTTAAAAGAGCAGCAACCTGAGTAGTGATCTGTTTCTAAACAGCGGTTTTAATGCCAGAACCTAACCAAGTCCTTTTAATATGCTAACCCCAACCAAATTGTTTCCAATGCCTAACTCTAACTGATGAATGTATAATGAATTAGTAACTTATTTAAAAAAAAACAGTACAAATAAAAGGTATCTTCAGCTGCTCCATTCCCAAGGGGTCACCACAGTGGATGCATTAAGGACAGATTTAATGCCAGATTGCCTCCCATTTATCCCGGTTTGGGACCGGCACTAAGAGTACAGCAGACACGTGTACAGACCGCTGTCTGCTAGGCCATACCACAACTAATTCAAATAAATGAACTGAACCTCCGTTTTTTAATCAACTATCTGATCAATAATGTGGCTTCCTGTGTGGTACAGATGGTCCTAAAAGTTAGTCCTTCAGTTCTGGTTAGTGAAATTTTAGTAGTTTATTAGTCTCCCACCCAAGCTAACACAGCTTGATAATATTATCAGATAACTTTATACTTTCTCATCCAAGTATGACAACTTCTGACTCCAACAAACTAACATGGCAGCAGCTAAAACAATAAAGTAGAAGATTGAAAATGCACAGTCCAGAAACCAATGGGTGACATCACTATGGCGATGACCATCTTTTATATACAGTCTATAAATGTGACAAACAGTAAATACAGTAAAAAAACACACACACACACATGCAGAGCATGTCTCATTACTGTTTTGGCCCAAACTAGCTCATTTGTGATTCTTAGTGATAGAGAGCCTGCCTCCTTGAACATCTCCTTTTGCTGAGTAAGAGTAATTTGTCTTTGTCGAAACCACTCTGACTGGCAAATCTCTGATCATATCATTGTAATTACTATGATATTAAATTACAGTAACAGTTAAATATATTGCTTTGTATGATATTTACCTTTAATTTAAGGGGCCAAAATCATTTTTTACATTTATTGTGCTAAAGCTACTTTCAGTTGCTCCCTTGTCACAAGGGGTCGCCACAGCAGGTAGCACCGCCTGATTGATTTGGCAGAGTTTTATGCCAGATGCACATCCTGAAACAACCCCAAAGGGGATTTGTGTCTCCAATAGAATCAAACCAGTAACCTTTTGCCTGCAAAGCAAATTTATTAACTACTACACTGTGGACAATTTATTGTACTATAAGCCCAAATGTCCACTTTATTTGACCGTTCCATGTGCTTTGGGACAATTCTGTTATTTTGTTTTGTTTGTTTGTTTGTTTGATGGCATGTATCCCAATTTTCCTAAAAAGTTCGCATTCAGAAGGTTTGATAAGATCAATACTAAGGCTGGATTATGTAATGTCATCAGAGTTCAGGATTCATTTTTTTTTCTTTTGAGCAACCCATTTTTGCGCTATAATCCAATCCAGTTGTTGATTAGATTACTATGGGCCAACTGGGCCTTGCGGGTAATATTAACATCACCTAGAGATTTAAATCAAAATGGGTCTTAAGAGACATTTGTCCTAGCTTTCCCTCAAAGGTTGCTGACCAAATAATAATCACAAAAAAAGCATAAACTAGGCACAGAGAGATGAGGGACACCATCATTTGATGGCATCGTCACAGTTTTTCATCTGCAGAAAATCCGGTTTTCATCCCTTTTGTTGACTTGGAATGGAATTAGAATGGAAATGTGTGGGAAGAAGGGATGCTATGCTTTATGCTCTGTACAAATAGCTGATCCAATCTCTCCTCTTGCCCTGAGCCTCAGAGTAAATCGACCCTGCCTCTCCTCTGGCTAATCACTCTGACTGGAGTTCATGACAGCCTTAAGTGCCGTCTGCACCGCTGTGTTATTAAATCCCATCCACCAGTCCAGAATTGTTTAAGATGATTACTAAATTCATTTGAATTTTCGTCTTCAGCTATCATTTGATCCCATTAAAGGTGAGGCACAGTGGCTTTTGGGCTCACTTGGATAAAAGGAGAGCAACATAGCATTGACTGTTGCACTGTTGACTATAAAGACGATGACACACACACACACACACACACACACGCACACACACACACACACACACAGTCTCAAAGACACTCACCAAGAGTCCAATCTTATGGCCCATATTGAATTACTCCTCCCTCTCTCCACTCCTGTGGTGTGCAAACTGCTCTGTAGAGGAGGTGACACCTTGCATTTACGCTAACAGTTGAAGAGGAGAGATTTCAATTTCCCACTGATTCTCCTTCCTCACAGCAGTGGGGATCCTTTCTGCAAGTGTGTCCCGCTACAATGTCAGTCTTCCACCATCTGCTCCCACCAGGTTGCATTTTAGGTTGTGTAACACGACACAGGGATCAAATTTATAGCACAGGCTCAAGTCCAGAGATACACTTTTTTTTTTCAGTTTTTAAGAATAAAAATATGAAATAAAAATTATTTGGTTCAATGATGGATACAATTCATTCATCCATCTATTTTCTACTGCTTCATCAGGTCCAGGTCTTGGGAGCAACAGTAGAAACACAGATGCCCAGACCTCTGCCTTCCCAGCCAACCCCAGATAAAATTATACTGACTAAGATAAAGTAAGGAAAGGGCTAAATAACAAATCAAAAAATGATTACAGATTACAGATTACAAAATAAAATAATTACTGACACAATGATATATGGAAATTTAAATCGTTCAAACAGCCGTGCAGTCATTCGACCCTAGACTCCTCAGCACAAAATTCCCTCCTTTCAGTTTTGTGGGAGTTAGCCTTTTAGGATATTGTGGGCTGAAATGAGATTGCCCTTGAGCAGTCTGAGTGCTCTACAGGCAACACATGGCCTGAGGCTCTAATGAGACCCTGCAGAGGCACCACGTTTGCTGCAGTCACATTCTGTCAGTCACTACCAACAGTTTTCAGCTATAGGTAAAGAAATTTATAGATCAGCCAGTATATTGACAGTTTCACCTTCACACTCAGCTCTATTTTAAAGGTGCATCATCCACACCATGGCTACAATCCATCTGTCAAATTTGTGAGCAGTACCCTGAGATACTCAAACTCCTTCACTAGCGGGAGCAACTCATTTCCAGTCCACCCTTTTCTAGCCGAGATCCACTGTCTGGAAACTGGAGATGCTAATTCCCAGCCTAGGCCCCGCACACTCGGCTGCAGGCCTAAGTTCAGCGCTACGTGACAGTGTCAGAAATTATTTTGCTAGTCCAAGCACACAGGGGATTTCTCAGTGTCAAATCCTGGACTCTGAAGACACCGTGGGAACATTTGAAAATTAGATCACAACCAGGGTGGCCGAAGGTGATCGCACCATTGGAAGATATATACATCACTTTTTCACTCTGAGACTGAGAAAAGAATCAAGTAAAGAATTCCCAGTTTTAAAATTACTACAGTAACATTTATTTTTGCTTAGAATTTTTAGACTAAAAGCAGACCTAACCTCAAACATCATATTGACATAGTGCAAGTTGACTAAAGGTCATAAGTTGAGAAAACTAGAGAAAGTTCCAGAAGCTGGGGGTGCTGCAAACTGCCAGCCAAGAGCCGCGAGTGGTGGCAACAATTTGGTGAACTGATCCAAGAAACTGAAAAGCAACCCACTGTACGTCTGTCAGTGTCTGACTGATATGGTCACGCACGTCTTTGTTACATCCATCGTTATAAATGCACCTCCCTCTCTTCTAATGTCTGATTTCCCTTTCATAGTTGTAATTTCTGCTGTCTCTGTGTGTCCTGCAGACTTGTCACTGAAGCTGTGGTAGACTTGCCACCTACCCAGAGTCTAACCTGCCTTTTGTCCAGGGTAAGCTAGAGTAGGCCACAGGCCCCCCTGTGAACTGGATAACCAGTTAAGAAAATGATTGGATGGATAGAAATGCACCAATTCGACTGATACCTCGGCTTTGGGTATCTGCCAAAAGTGAGTACAGCTCTGACATCCGTGTTAAATTAATACACTGTATTCAGGAGAAACTGGCAGGCTATATAAGAATTACAGAATTGGTATTTCTTAGTAAAATAATTATTGAGAGTACCAAGATTAAAGTGGAGTGTGGAGAGAAGCCGAGAAGGGACAATTAAAGTAAAAAAAAATATGAATCAAGTTGATAATTGAACAATAAATGCTTCCCAAGTGTTACCAAGAAGCGAGAGCGAGCTAGGAGAAAGTTCAAAGGGAAAACATTATTATCAGAATGATTCAGCTGTGTTAGTGAAATGAGTTTCTTGCTTCTGATTTCACCTTGGCTCTTATAGACATAAGGACTCAAGCCTTGGTCTTGCCCTGCTACACCAACTCAGACTCACCAGACAGTTAAAAGAAAGGGCTACACATTCATCACACTCCTTTTCCCTCTCAAAACAAGGGGATTCTTTTTCCCACATACGCAGTAGTATCCCACAAACACCTATAAACAGGCTCTGATTTATGAACAGCAGGATTTTCTCTTTGATTCCCTTCTTTGATGATAAATCATTTTGTTCAGACACTGGGGACAGGCCTGTGCTGATGCTCAGCTTGTAGCGTAAGTATCACCAGCACACCAGAGCAGAGAAGTACAACTCTAACATCATCAGGTAAAACGTTCATATGTAAGTGTTTCTGTAGAGTACATTAATTATCTTGAGTGCTTTATATACAACTACTTTGGTAATGCAGGATTTTGTTTATAGCTGAGCTGAGCAGAAGAAGCATATGGATTAGTTATTTATATGTGGTGTTGATAGCTGATTTGCATATTGTGTAACCCTGCTGTATATATGGGCTTTCTGCATAATGCAGGTGCAAAGAAGAATGATGGGAAAGCTAACTGCTGAAATGCAAAAGGAATAAAAATTATAGCTTAAACTACAAATGCTGACTCATAAAGCAACACTTAGACTTTTGACTGGGACTGAAAGTCACACTGAAACCCAGGAAAAAAAAAAAAGCACAAAAATACAGCTTAGGAAACATGTAAGCATAAAGACGGGGATTATCTGACAGTCATAGGGAGGCCAACAGGCTAAGCGAGTCAGTGAAGGTGACACAGAGCGGAACGATGTGTGTGTGTGTGGGAGAGTGAGGAAATAAAGAGGCACAGGCATCACAGGGCTTTTCTTTGGCATCCAAAGGGGCAGCAGATGATGACACATTGGTGACACACTAGGATGTTAACAAAAACAGAGATACGTGCTGTACCACAAACACACGCGCACTCACACGGCATACACAGACACACTCACATACATGCATTCTCACCAAGCCTGAGGTTTCCTCTTGAGCAGGCCCTGTCTCCTCCATCGAGAGTGGGGGCTGAGATGGTAGGTCAGCTGACGACAAACCTTCTCCATCGCCCCGAGAGAGTCTCCCTCCTATTGAACACACGCACACAGAGATACAAAATATCAGCTGAACTGCAGAGGACTGCCAGAAAATACGAAAAACCTTCCTGTTGACCATATTGATCGTATTCAGAAATGAGAGCAGCTGGCTGTGTGTCAAGTTTCACCTTTTCATATGCTAGATCACTCTCTTTACTTACAAAAAGTAGGGGAAAAAAGTGTTTCAAGGGCTCTGACCAGTATGTATGTATGTATTAATTTTAAATAGTATATATTCCTCTAAATAATCTATTTGTTTAACTCCCCATGTTTGAACTTCAGAAGCTTTATTTTAACTGACATCAGCTGACATCAGTGTTGGTAGACAGTGGGTAGTTACCTGCCCAGCAAATGACAAAGTTGCCCTAATATCATATCACTGAATGCAGATTTAATGCTGTGGTTGCTTACTTACAAGCTGAAAAAACTGATTCAAATTAGCAAAGCGAAACAGCAGGTCAGACTGTCTGCACGCACGATGATTTCATTTCATACGACTGGAAACCACACGTCCATAAGAGAATGTTCATTTATGATTTAACATTGCATCACCCTGTGTCTAGCATTTCTTTATCTGTGCTGTCATTTAGGTATCCTGATATTAGAGTGGTATCAGATACAAACATCTGGACCTTTGCTGCTGGCTAGAAAAACAGTCATGACATATTTCACAAGCAATTCAAATGCATCATAGAGTAATGTGACGTATGAGATTTTTAATGTTGCTTTGATATGACATTAGATTGACAGTGTTAGAAATAAGACAAAGCAATAGTTACTGTGGTCAACAACATCTCTGTTAATACAATATAAATCTGAGTTGCATTTAGATTTCTGCATATTCTTTTGTTAACAGGTGTTTATTGTGTAACAGTTGTAGTAGCAATACGTAACTGAACGAAGTACATGCACAACAGC
>JAMQGT020002494.1:0-29197 GCA_024447675.2 Pterophyllum scalare
GTGGCAAAAGGTTGAAAAGTTCAAGGGGGCCGAATACTTTCGCAAGGCACTGTAAGTCTTTATGTACTAGCTCAGCCTCAGGTCTACTTTTAATGCACCAGCTGTCAGGTGTGTTGGGACATTTTGGACCACATCGAGCCCACACATCACTGGGCATAAAACATGTCAGTGACCATGACACAAAGTTAGCACTGTAGCTAAGCCATAAGCCCAGAATAAGCCCAGATTTGTCTGCTGCCTGGGTTTTGTCTTCCTTTTGCCCCCTTTTCCCCCTGTACAATTTTCAGTGTGCAGTAAATCCCCCATGGGTATAATTTTCCATTTGATTTGTGTCCTCTAAAGTTCAGCATTATGGCATCGCTGCTTTTTTATGACTGTATCCACAAAGTGAGTGGATCTATACTCCTGTGCTCACATTTGAACTCATGTCTCGACACTCTTACCAACACCACCTTTAAAAAGTCCCCTTTGAATTTGAGCTTCCATTTGTTAATCAGAATAGCATTGAAATATTAATGCCAGCTATAACGTACAATCAGGAGATAGTGAAGTTTCAAAATTAATCTCAGCACTTGAAAAGCACTTGGATTTATTTTCTTTCTCCATTTTAATCCTAATCTCTTTTTTTCCTCATTCCCCTGACTCGTCCTATGAATCATCCTCTCTGCCCTCTACACCAGGTTCTGAAATTGTACACTTTCCTCTCTGAACAGCATGGTCACCCAGAGACTGTTGCTGCCTTTACAATGACCGCTAATAGCACACGGAAAAGAAAAGGGGAAACAATGAAACATCCATTTCTAAAAAATATAGGAGATTATGACACAACCAGTGGCTATGCTGTGAGAGCAGGAGAAAAGGTGATTCAGGCGGATTTTAATGATGTGCTCTCAAAAGGCTTAGAAGAAACTGTGAATTTCTGAGGCCAGATGGTGTAATGAACCAAAACTCTTACGTCCCAACACCTTTCTTGTTGTTTAAAAAAAAAAAAAGGCACTGGGGTTTGTCCACTCTCATCTGCAAAGCACATACTGGTTGAAAAATGGTCATTCTTTTTGTATTATGCAGCTCAGTCTGTGGTGAAACCAAGAAATTCAAATGTAACCTTTGCTGTTTGTGTCCATGAAGTAAAGCCACAGCTGAACAGTGGCATGAGACCTCACCAGTCATGCTTTAAATGCACTGGCATGGTTGAATATGCATGCTTAAGTGCACTGGAATCAGATAAAGTAGGACTGATGCTTTGCCTTTTTCATAGACAGCCTGGCCTCCTCCACGATACAACACTGTCATCTGTTTGTGACTCATATTTGTTCGCAGTGGACCAGTGACCTCTTGTAGCCGCATGAATAATGGTATTACCCACTGAGCCTCACTGCTGCCTGGCACAGATAAAGACACTCTGTACAGAAACGCTCTCTGTTGATCTCTGTGTATTTTTTAGATGCATGACTGAATGGAAACTATCTGCTACAGTCACTGTTTCTTCTTGATATCATTAGGCTAAAAAAACAAAAATCTCTAATTTGTGATTATGTTGGACATTCTTTTCTACAAGAGATCAGATTGATGTGAAATTACTTTTGCAGGATTTTTATTTACACGGCAAACACAGACTGTGCACAGGATGTTCCTGTAGTGAGGACACCTCAGAGTTTCTGGCTCTTAAAGATGCAGTAATCAACAGCTGGCCATGAGAGGCCATAGAAACATTACCACATGTCACAATTACAGACTGTTTGTAAAAGTGAATCTTTACAGATGTGCACAAACACAGCCGATGTTCTTATTAGACTAGTTTGTGCACTTACACTATATTGCCAAAAGAATTTGCTGGTCTGCCTTCACACACATGAATTTGAGCAACAATTTTTGACAAGTCTTCCAGAAACGCAGACACTGATTCAGACACTGATGTTGGATGAGTCTCCGCTCTGATTCATCCCAAAGGTGTTCTGTCAGGTTGAGGTCAAGACTCTTCTTCCAATCTAAACTCGCTTATCCATGCCTTTATGGTGCTTGCTTTGTGCACTGGTGCACAGTCATGTCGAAACAGGAAAGGGCCATCTTGAAACCATTCCCCCAAAGTTGGGAGCATGGAATTGCCCAAAATGTCTTGGTATGCTGAAGTATCAAGAGTTCCTTTCACTGGAACTAAGGGGACGAGCCCAACTCCACTGTTCTTGAGCTAATCTGAAGGTCACAGTTTGGAGGTCTGCAGTGATTGACTCTGCAGAAAGTTGGTGACCCCTGCACACCAGCCTCCACTGATCCCCACATGATTTTACATGGCCTACCACTTCATGGTTTAATTGCTGTTCTTCCCAGTCGCTTCCACTTTATTATAATATGACTAACGGTTGACTGTGGAATATTAAGTAGTGAGGAAATTTCACAATTTCACTTGATGCACAGGTGCCATCACGCTGACACGCTGGACCCATTCTTTCACAAATGTCTGTAGAAACGGTCTGCATGCCTAGGTGCTTGATTTTATACACCTGTGGCCATGGAAGTGATTGGAACACCTGGATTCAATGATTTGGATGGGTGACTGAATACATGGCCTCTACCTGCATGCAACCAAAGCCTGTGTAAAGGTGAGTGGTCAATAGAGTTCAGACTACAATCAGCCTAATGAAACCAGAAAGCTGCTGATACCAGAAATCTGGTCTCTTACCTACAGATTCTGCATGTTCATCTGATTATAGAGATTGCTAGGCCCCAAGTATAAAACTGGCAGGAAGAGAAACACAGAAAATTCAATCAGAAATGAATACAGTGTTAAAAACTAGCTGAGAAAACAATTGTTTATTTATTTTATAATCTTAGCTCCTTTTCCTCAGGTCACACAGTGATTAGAGGTTATCATTACAGAAGCTAGGCAGGGTCTACAATAAACAGGTTGCCAGTCTATTTCCCAAATTTCCCAATCAGATATCTTATAGAACTGGATCATAGTATTTATTTAGCATAAATAAGTAGTCGATTTCTTTTATTAAATCTGAAAAATAATTAAGAGCTAAGGCTTAAAATAATTCAATGCAGTGCAAACTTTACCATTTGACTCCAACAGTGAAATAAAAGTGGAAAGTAGCATAACAAATGTGCTTCAGTAAACTACATCAATTTTAAATTGTAAGGCTTTGTGATATTTTTAGACACAGCAGTTGTTTAAATGAGAACATTTGTAGTTTCAAAAATGCTGATTATGTCAGCATTAATACTTGAAATGAAACATTCGACAATGGTGAAAGAATCCAAGGAAACTGAGAGCTGCACACAAGTCTCTGGGTGTTGGTGAATCAGCTGGCTGAACAAATACACCAGGGAGATACACATGTGCGTCACCTGAACAAGATGGAACAACAGTCATGACACTGAATAACAGCCATCATCCTGTTGCAGTGCAGTGATCTGTTGGGAAACCGAGGGCCCTTGCATTGATTTGACACATACCACCCATCTAAGTATCGCTGCAAAACAAAGGACCCTCCCATGGGTCCCGTGTCTTTGCACTGACAGCTCAGAGCTATTTTGGCAGACCTACACAACATTAGGCAGGTGGATTTAATGTCGTGGCTGATAATACATACTTCCCTAGCTCACTTCTCTCCGGTTGGAATCCTCCTAATCAGTGTAATCAGATGCTGTAGTGATCGCTTGGAAAATGACTCTTCATAAATGCAGCTCCTGATGGAGAATGATTAGATAAAACTACAGATCCAGGCAGCTGGAGAGGAGTCAGTGACGTCTCTTGGAGCATGTCGCATGAACTAATCATTCAGACAGAGAATTATGTTTCGTCCACTTAAGATGAAAATTCTCCCCGCTCGATTGTGAGGTAGCAGCAGAAATACATAAAGCTTAATCACTCTGAATTTTTATGCTACCTTTGTAAATCTCGTTCCACAGGAGGCAAAGAAGAAGGTTTTGATTCTCACTTTCTCTGTTACAGAACAGAGCACGCTCACCAGCTGACTGGGTGATAAATGATCTCTGAGGCTGACAGAAATACAAGCAGACAGGCAGAGGAGAAAAAAGGACAGGATTTGAATCTGTATTAAGAACGTTAATACAGATTATATACTATATGATAATATATTGTGCATCCCTGCCTCCCCTGCTGAGTTTATATACATTTCCTGTCTGAAGAGGATGCCACAAGTTCACCCAGATTCACCTTGTGAGTCTTTTTTGGGAAACAAGTGGGTGGCTTCAGATCTTTCAGAGGAAGTGACCATGCAGAGAAAAGTGTGTGTGTGTGTGTGTGTGTCTGTGTGTGTGTGTGTGTCTGTGTGTGTGTGTGTGTGTGTGTGTGTAGAGAGAGAGAGAGAGAGAGAGAGAGACGTGGATTTGGGGAGATATATATGTGGCTGGACAGATTGTATTGAGAGATGCATTCAGACAGAGAGACACAGAGAGGATGATGCAGAGGTGGATGTGAAATGCAACCCCATGGTGATGCGCTAAAGATGGGTGGAGACAAAAGTGGCATTTTCTGATATGCAGTATGAAATCCAGGCAATGATGACATCCTTCTTTTTTTTTATACAGACCACATGTCGGGGAAAAGTGGAGGAGTAACAGTGTCATAATTAGTCTGATGACCTGTGTAACCTCTATCACCATGGAAATATTGGGCCTGTTGGCCTCCAAATAGATTTATGGTAATTTTTAATAGATTAAATTATAATACACTATAATTAAAATTTTGATATTCAGTTAGACCACACCAGATCACATTCAGGTCATGCTCAAGAATGATAGAAGAGAAGTGAGTTCAAAGCAAATAGCATCACATAGAGGTATAAGAGGATTTAAAAGGTACTGTCAATTAAAAAAGTTTAAACCTTCCAAAATTAACTAATGTTATCAACATAATATGAAGAAACAATTACTGTGAAGTTATATCCAAAAGTATCTATGTAATATGCAATATTAACTAAATTTTAAAATGGGTCTGGACTCCACTTTTTTGTAAATGTAGCAAGTCAGTGAAGCGTTCAGTCTGCCCTGAGTGCGACATGAACAGGAAGAAGAAAAGGGCGGGGGCTTAATGTTGCACTTCAGTAATGTACCACTCTCTGCTCGCTATGATGCTAACTGTGCGGCACAAACAGAATAGGTGTAGACGTAAAGGCAGCAGCTCTGCCACATCTGTGGAAAAGCAGCGGGTGAGAGAAAAAGAGGGAAATTATTTCCCACTTTCAGCAGGAAGAAAAAGGATGCCATCCCAGTTAACTGCATTCACATAGCGATGCATGATTTAGCCTACCATAATCAATTAGTGGACATACATGGACAGCTAGAAGGTAAAATGGCTTTGAGTATTTAGTTTCATTCATTATTTATGCCTTTTTAAACGTACCTTTCTTTATCAATAAATAATGGTAACAATAGGCAAATTGTGTATGTTAGCTTAACAGCAGCTTTATATTAAAGCTTTTCATTTTGCCTATTAAAAAAGTCCCTGGTGCTTAGGTGCAGTGGGGGTCAACTTACAATAATATAATAATACAATAGCTGTATGTGATTAACACTACATAGCTAAACAACACTGTTCACTGAGGGAGCTCAGACCCACTGTCCAACATTTCTTAATACACACAATGAGCAGCAGGGTGCATGGTGCACAGGTCGTCAGTCCATCATAGTTCCAACTCGGAGAGACAAACTGCTGTTCACTCTCACACACTAACCTACTGCCAATATAGGATCACAAGCTAACCTAACATGCATGTCTTTGAACATCACACAGAAAGGCCCCAACCACTCAGGAAGTTTAAACCCACAGCCTTCTTGCTGCTGGGCAGCAGTGGTAACCAGTGAACCAGCCCAGACTCAGAGTGATACTTCATGTTATTGTTTCTTACTATGATTGTGGGTGAAAATTTAAGGTAAAGTTGGCAAACTATGATTGCAGTGGCTCCATAGTGTAGTGGTTTGCACATTTGCCTACAAAGGGAAAGATAGCTTTTCTCCAGGAGGAGACACAAAGTCCTTTGGGGCGTATCAGGAAGGACATCCAGTGTAAGAAAAGTCTGTCAAATCAAAGCACGTGGTACTACCTGCTGTAGCGACCCCTTATAAATAACCTTTACTTTTCATACTGTGGTTATGTTTTGCTAGTAATAGTTTGGAGCTTTTTATTTGTCTCTGTGCTTCTTTTCTCTTCGCTGTCCCTCCCCTAATCCCCATCCAGTCATGCAGATGGCTGCCCCTCCCTAAGCCTGGTTCAGCCGGAGGTCTCTTTTTGTGAACCCCACATTTGCTCATAGGGGAGTCTGCATGTTACCTAACAGTATAAAGTGGCTTGAGATGACTGTTGCTGTGAACTCTAGATATTCAAATGAACTGAATAAAATTTATTGAATGTAGGTCTTTGCAGTGCACTGCACTAGGATCTGATAAGCATAGCAACAGTAACAGTAACCTCTAATGTAATACTTCCAAAGAAGTAGTGTAAAAAGTCAAAGGTTATATTCTTATAAGCCTCCAGTGACCCACCCACCCTCCATCCCACAATCTTGTGTTTGTTTTCCATCAGCTGGATGCAGGGGTGTGTCTCTTACTCTGTAGCGTGGGATTCTGATCTGAAGCCAGTTGTGAGCATCATGAGCTCTTTCAGCATCTTATCTGCTTTTCTTTTTTTTTTTTTTGCACACTACAAGGCATGCCTATTCTGTTTATTGCTTTAATCCAAGGAGGACAGCGAAGCATGGGAAAGTAGTCCAGAAACATTTGTCCAAGCTGATGACACATCAGACAGTGCAGTGATTGAAGATAACCCTCAGGCTGACATGTGTACAAATGTACTTTTCTAGATATGTGTGTGTGTAGTGTGTGTGTGTGTGTGTGTGTGTGTGTGTGTGTGTGTGTGTGTGTGTGTGTGTGTGTGTGTGTGTGTGTGTGTGTGTGTGTGTCTGTTTCCTGTTCGGGGCAGAGGAACACGGAGCTGGGCTGGAAGAGGGGAGGAGCAGCGAGCATGGGAGGAAAATATGGGCTCTAACAATTAGATCAGCGGTCTCAAACCACATGTGATGGAGAGCTGAGGGCATCACTGCACCAGCTGTGTTAACTAATTAGCATACTTTCACTTAGAAAGAAGGAATGGGCTGCTGCGGTGGCCACAACAGCCTTTAGGTTTATTTTCCACCCCATTTACATTATTTCTAAGTTTGTTTCCAATAAAGAATACATGTGAAAGTAGCTAGAGGTGGACTATTTTTCTCTCATTGTCAACAAATGGCATGAAAAAAATACAATCATTTGTACTTGTGTGCACCTTTGTGCACGTTCATGCAATCCTGAGTGCTTCTCGTGTGACTGTTTTCCACAGTTAGGCTTTACATGGGCAAGCTACCCAATTATATTAGCTGCCCAACAATACTTGGTGACTTATATTACCATTTTATTCTTATTTTTCTTTCCTCAGAGAGAACAACACCATACCCAAGTGATTTACTAGAGGATATTCCACTTGCTCTTACTTTGATATTTAAAAGGCAGTGCTAATCAGCCAGACCTGTCCATCTTATCTGAAAGCCTCTCAAGATCTGGCTCCTAGGCTGCTACAGTCAACTCACCTGCAGAACAAATAGTCCATAGTACCATATCACCCCAATAGAGCACTTCGCTCTCAGACTGCTTACTTGTGGTTCCTAGGGTACTTAAGAGTAGAATGGGAGGCAGAGCCTTCAGCTTTCAGGCCCCTCTTTTGAGGAACCAGCTCCCAGCTTGGATTCAGGAGACAGACACCCTCTCTATTTTTAAGATTAGGCTTAAAACTTTCCTTTATGACAAAGCTTATAGTTAGGGCTGGATCAGGTGACCCTGAACCACTTCTTAGTTATGCTGCTTTTGTCCTGTCTCTCTCCCCTCAGCCCTAACCGGCCACGGCAGATGACTGCCCGTCCCTGAGCCTGGTTCTGCTGGAGGTTTCTTCCTATTAAAAGGGAGTTTTTCCTTCCCACTGTCGCCAAGTGCTTGCTCATAGGGGGTCGTTTTGACTGTTGGGTTTTCTCTGTAATTATAGTCTCTTTACCTTACCGCCTTGAGGTGACTGTTTGTTGTGATTTTGGCACTATATAAATAAAATTGAATTGAATCGAACCGAACTGAACAAGCACTGCTGTTGGCAGCTGCAGCTGGAGCCAGTCTATGTGGCAAGAAACTCACCGGAGAGGCATCTGATTCTAATCCCTTATACCCTTTGTCACCAATAGGCGGACTGCAGTCTAGATCCAGACCCAGGTCTATTACTAGATTTTGACGGACTGTTTCTATTTTACGTTGCACAACTTTTCTTGTGTTTACAGTAGGCTTATTTTAATCTGTGCAGCCTTTTCCTTTGTCAGACCAATCGCGTGCATTGTAACTCATCCCACGTGATGTTACTCAGACAGGCGAATCATTTGTTCAGTGCATGTGTGAAAACAGAAAACAGTGAGGAGAAGAGAAGTCCGAAGTTGTACGTCTGGGACGCAGACATAGGGGTTAAAGCTGAGATAGTTTACATGTGAAATGTAGTTAAGAAAAAAGAAGAAAGGGCAAACTCAAACCATGCCTTTACATTATTTTTAATTAGGCACTTTATTTGAAGGCAACTTTTTCAAAAGCTCTATTTTATTTTTGAATACAGATATTTTACCTGAAATGAGAAAAGAACATTTTATTATTAGACAATGTGAATATTAATAATAAGCATGGTTGAAATACTGACAGCCAGGTGTTGACTCTATACAGACACAGATACAACAAAATATAGTGCACTGAATTATAACTTTGTGATATTCTGGACCTTTTTCTCTAACATACCCCTGCCCTGTACACTCACCAGACACTTTTAGTTACACCTTGCTGGTACCAGATTGAGTGATGGTGGACTCAAATGCAAGACTCAAACTGTATTATCAGGTTTGACAGCCTTTATTTTACACAAGGGACTGCAGCAGTAATAGATGACTCTGATGAGGCTCTGGGTAACCGGTCTGATAACAGGAGGGGTGGCTATGGGAGGAAGGAGAGTGTGATTAGTGATTGTGAGTGTGAATGCAGTTGCGTACGTGGTGCAGTGAGAGTTACTTTCAGAGAGAGAGGCCACTGGTTTGTTTTTCACACAGGAGAGGAGATTGTCAGAGGGTGAGCAGGCAGGTGAGTAAGCCCGGTGAGTGTTCCAGAGGGGGACTTCAAGTGAGGCGGACCAGCTTGACAGAGGCACGTAAGTTATTCAGGGTAGGTATTCCACGCTTCAGCCACAGGCATTCAAACTGGAAACAGGGAGACACAGGAGTTAACACAGAGAGCTGTAATTTTCACAGGAAAAACATGGAGGAGCCTAATTACCACACTGAGAAAGCAGACAATCTGGCAGAGACTGGGTGCTGGAGCTGGTCCTTAAGTACAGGCAGTAATAAGGCTGACAAGATGCATTTGGTCTGGTCGAGGCGTGGAAAGTCCGGGCACCACCCAAGGGGTGGAGAACCCTCTGCTCAGCTCCTCCTGGACTCAGGGAGCTCCGAAACAACAACAAACCAGCTGTGGACCATGACACGGACCCACTTTTGCCTTAATTCCTCCTGACATAGATTCAACAAGGTGCTTGAAACATTCCTCTGAGATTTTGCTCCATATTGACATGATGGCCTCACACAATTTGTCAGCTGCACATGATTCCATGATGTGAATCTCCCGTTCCACAACATCCCAAAGATGCTCTATTGGATTGAGATCTGATGACTGTGGAGGCCGTTTGAGTAGAGTGAACTCATGGTTGACCTGCTTCAAGCATTCAGAGACGCTCTTCTGCATACCTTGGTTATAATGAGTGTTTTTCTTCTTTTTTTTTGTTGCCTTCCTCTCAAATCAGTCTAGCCATTCTCCTCTGACCTCTGGCATCAACAGAGCATTTTCACTCAGAGAGCTGCACTGGATATTTTCTCTTTAAACCCTAGAGATGGTTGTGTGAGAAAGTACCAGTAGATCAGCAGTTTCTGAAATAGTCAGACCACCCTGTCTGGCATCAACAGCCATGCCATGCTCAAAGTCACTTAATTCTCTTTTTTTTTCCTCTTTCTCAGGCTCAGTTTGAATTTTCAACAGGTCCTCTTGACCACGTCTACATGCTTGAATGCAAATGAGTTGCTGCCGTGTGATTGGCTGATTAGATATTTGCATTAAGAGCAGTTGAACAGAGTGTATTTTTGCTGTGACATTTGGTTATTAAGGTAAATGCAGATGCAGTACTGTATACTAAGAAATTGTGCTCCTATAGCATACATGAACATGTGTATTGTAGGTTCTTTGCCCTACAATAAAACTCACCTTAGGGTGACTATTATTGTGAACTGGCGCCATACAGACAAAATTGAATTGTACAGAAACAAAATCTAAAAGCAACTCTGAAATAATAATAAAAAACAATTTGAAAATATCCTTATGAGGAAACACTGAAAAAAAATAGAAAAACTAATGGCAATGCAAAGATGAAATAAAAGAAGTGAAAGATAATAGAAACAATAATAATAAAAATAATAATAAAATATCACACAGACTGTGGCTTCTGTAAAATGTGAGCTCTTCTCTTGGTCGGAGTCAGCGCTCAGACAGCAGAGTTCTGAATCAGTGGTAACTGACTCATAATGTGATGGCAGACCAGATAAGACAGTGTTTACAATAGGTTGGTCTGCTGGCTATAAAGTCATGAATAAGCCTTTCTGTGAGAGGACTGGACATCCTTAAGCTATATCAGCCCTAATGTTTCATGTTAAAAAAAAAAAAGATACGTGCAGGGTAAAACTTGGAGAATTTTATTTTGTGGCCAAATTTCATTTTTATCCTGGTTTAGCAGGAAAAGGTTTTGTCCAAACGCTGATATTTAAAATACATCGGACAGCAGCCTCAGTGGTCAGGTCCAAAAAATGGATCCACGGGGAACACACTGCAGGAGTGCTTGAAGAAATAAACAATCTTCTGTGCCAAAGGTAAAGCAATTAAAAATATTACACCCAATCCAGTGTGATTCACCAGTCTGCTTTAAAGAAGCTGTTGATCAACTGCATGGAAAATACTCTGCTCAGTACTAAAATACAAAAAAAAAAAAAGATTTCTTAATCCAGCTCTCTGTCAGACTTTCTGACATCTCCACCCACACCAGGAATCATGTCCAGTAATGAGCTGTTTCTTTACGTCTGCTCTGTGCAAGTGGAAACCTGAGTGAAGCCTTGCACCTTGCTGTGATGCCAAGCCCATTAGTGAATCTAATTCACCATTTGATTGGTAATTGTATAACGTATTAATACTTTTATTTTCTAAAGCAGCTGCTGTGAGTTTTAGCAGACATTACTCACGCTAGTGCGTAGCGTCACTGTTAGGGACTATTTTCAGCTGTGGATTAATACATATCTAGTACAAGACTGATTTTATGTGGCACCAGAATGGGATATGGTGGATGGCTTTAAATAGACCACAGTGGCTGGGCAATACTGGATCCAGGCATTTGCATCAGGATTTAGCTGTTGGTAAGGTTTGCTTGTTTTTTAATGGGATTCAATGATACTACAAAGGATATAAAATAGTTTTCACCAATTATACCCTACCTGCTCCGCACCAAACACATGGACTTATTTCATTTGCTAGAGTTCCTACCTGACCATAAAGTGTTGTTTAAATCTCCACAAGAGTTTTGTTTTGGTCACATTTGACCTGGAGATGTCAGTAATTGAAAAAGAAATCGCAGTGACATGTTAAGGTCCCCTGAGATCTCAGACTGCATTCCTCTCCTTGAGGGAATTCATCAAATCCCATCCCAAAAAGGAATGTCTATTACAGGCAAACAGACGGGATGTGAAAGGGGCACAGACCAGATGAGAGCTATCCAGACTGTTAACATGTTGTCCGTCACATCAAGGCCAGAGGCTGAAAATGCGGCTGCACGCTGTTGATTAGGGAATGTTTTCACTCAGTTTCAACTTTGTCTGTAATTCTAAAATTTGATGGAAATTTGATGAATGGATTTTACAGGCAGCTGTGCTCAGATAACACTTCTCTCAGTATAGCTTGAATCCAAAGCACCCCTTTAATCGCGTCAGTGTATGTGAAATGTCAGTGATTTGAATGCCGTGCGGCTGCTTGCCGCTACTGCTGTCAGCTTTCGGTCACGCCAACATCCACCTGAAGGATCTGAGTCTAGGTTTCACCTTTACAGGAATGTTACCATCTTTGCTCCACGCAGCTTCTGAGGAGAGAATTTTCTTAAGTTACAAAGCCCAACCCCGTGAAAAGCTACGGAAGTGATGGGATTCATTTTTAAGAAAAAAATGCCAAACATTCTCCAAGCTTGTTACAGTTAAGGAAAAGCTGCTTTAGACATTTAATGCCTTTAGATTTTTTTATAGATCGGTGCTGAAAATATTTTCACTTTTGTAATAACATCACCCAAAAAAGTAAAATGTAAATTTAAAAAGGAATGTGATGTTCTGTTTATTCAGACTTTTTGTTTTAACTGAAACAAGTAGAACGACAACGTCGACATAAATGCTGATGTTTTTATTATGGTGCTTGATTTGAATTTGGTGACATATTATAAAAAAAAAAAAAGCTGTGGCAGAGGAAGTTCTTTTAAAAGATTGCTTTTCATGCTACAGTCACAGTGGTTGGAGACTGTGGCACAGCCAAAATAATCGCAACCATGTGCAATGAACTTGAAATCTCGTTGCCTCGAAGACGGGGGCCAGATCTGTGACCACTCACAGTCAGTTATTATTTTCAAGCTGACCTTGGTGCTTCAAGACGGAGATAAAATGGCAATAAGATGGCTGATCTGCTCTCAGTTTGCTATTGAATGGAGTCATGTTGGCAATTACCCAACAATAATCAATAATCCCTGTGATTGTACGGCAATTAACTGTGATAACTCTGTTTCCATCTGTTGCAGATCTGTTAGAAATTCACATTAAACAGAAATCCACACTAACTACTTAGAGTTCAGTCAGAGCCTCATAGATTTGACACAGAGATTCCTCCACAATGGCGTAGTTGCTGCTGGACAGCAATTTCACAACAGTTTCCGGAAGTGTGTCTGACTTAACTCAGGGATTCATGCTGCTTATTCAATAGTGGCAGGAAAGAGAAACAGGAAAATGGGGTAAAGAGACTGCAGGAATATGGCATGCAGCAAATGGTCTGACCAGCTGGGAACCAAAGTCATTTCTCAGGGCATTTGCACCCATGCCTTAACCATGTGGCCATTTTTTTTTCTCTTTTTAATTAAATGTAGGGCTTAAGTTATTTGCAAACAATTGCCTTGTGTTTCTTCATTTACATTTTGCACAGGTTGTAGTTAAAACTTTGAATTGTCTCATAATATGCCCAGTGTCCCCAGACCTCTTACTGCACATATAATGAGAAACACAAACTCTTATAATCCTTGGAACATCTCTTAGACCACTCGCCAGAAATATACTTCACATCCAGATTTATTAAAATAAGATTTTCTGGGACCGGAGTGATTTGTCAGCAGGTAAATATTCAAGAGAGGCAAACAAAAATAAAAGGGAGATCAAGAGGCCCTTCAGTACACTACAGTAACACTGTGCATAGAGCCAGTGCAACAGATCAGCATATTTACCCTAATTAAAAAGAGCTCTGTCACATGGCCTCGGCATGTATACGTGACTCTTCTGAGGAGGACCACCCGGTGAAATCTCCAGAGATGAGATGCTGGGTCCGATGTCCCCACCATCACTGTGACAACGACAGATGAACACACTCACTCCAACACCCGTCTTCACTGACTTTGTTAGACTGACAGCAGCGCACAGACACACACACACACACAAGTCAAACTAAAAATATATTCCCGTGACAGAAGACTTTCTGGAATTTATGGGATGGAAAACATTTTTAGAGGTCTAAACTTGACCCGCTGCTTTGCTTTGGGCTGCTCTGCCTTTGATTCCTCTCATGTCTTTTGGTGTGTGAGTAGACGGGCACACTCAGCTGTTACCCGATGATAACGTTTAAATCTCACAGCCACTTGTTTTTGAGTAAACCTCTGTAAACCTCAGCTGAAGGTCTCGTGTTCCACCAATGCATAATAATCCTAAGAAGAGTGTGTGCTATTTGTGAGTGATAATTGGGGTTGGCTCTCGACTCCAGTGGGAATTGTAAGTATTGTTTTCACTTGTGAGATGGAAAAATTAAACTTCTGATTAGTATTCTTCTTTCCTTTTCACGCGACTCCAGATGAGCCCTTTTGTATTCCGTTTTGGTAATTCTCAGCCAAATCCAGACGCCCCACCAGGTTTATTTTTAGCTACAACCATGCAGTTAGAGAGTGTAACTTTAAGTGTTTTGCTGCTAAATGGTAATTCTTTAAATTCTGCATACTTCAGTTTCTTAAGCCTTAAATCCCCTTAGTGTCTCTTAGTGTCTTTGCCCGTGTGCCCCCAGAGATCCCTTTAACCCCAGTGCACCCTTTCTGTAGTTTCCATTAGCTTCCGAGGTACAATGCATACTTGACCTTATGCAGGGTGGCCGTGTTGTTTTCTAGCATACTTTGAACATCATTTTCTGTCTGTCTCCAGTCTGAAGGCAGTGCTGTCAGCTCCTCTCTCCAGCGGGGCGTTGGATCTTTCCGGCATCCCTCTGACAGCTCGGGACATGGAGCGTCTGTGCGCACACCTGCAGCGCCACGCGTCTACTGTGATCAGCCTGGAGCTGGGCTTCACCGAGCTCACAGATGAGGCTTTCCTCCTGCTGCTGCCCACACTGGCCTCTCTGCCACACCTGGAAACCCTGGCGCTGAATGGAAACAGGCTGACCAGAGCGATTCTGAAGGAGCTGACTGACGCCCTGAAGGTCAGATCCCTCAGATTGTTAGGTATCTCTGAAACCACATGCTGTATCCTTTGTCATATTTCATGAAGGAGAACTCCCCAGAAAAGTGGGAGCTGCTGCTTAAACCAAAATAAATTTCCTTTTAAGCCTCAATAGCCCTAAAATATAAAATCCCAATCACTAATAGTCCTTTTACCAAATATCTTCAGCTACTAAAACAGGAATAAATTCTGAAAAGCAAGAACAAGTCAAGTTGTTGTTTGGATTTTTCTCCAGTGTTCATCAGTAGTTCCTGAACAATTCCAAGGTTCCTCCCTAAGAACAAAGGTGTATTTGTCACTTAGCTACAGCATTTGGGTTGGATCTCATTTCTCTGTTCAAAACACTAATGTCTGAGAAAAAGTAAGAATTCAAAAAATATTTTCTTTTCTTTCTGTTTTCTTTCTTTCTTTGGTGCAATCTGCTGGTAGTTTTTTACTTTTTGTTGTGTTTGTTTTTTTACTTTATACTAAACTACAGTGAGGATTTTAACTTGATTTCTTTCAGATGCATTTATGTGCAAATGCTGGTTAAAAAAAGCTATTGAACATATTTGTTATTAAAGTGAATATTTTCTTCCTTAGGACCCGGGCAGTTTCCCGAGTGTGACGTGGATTGACCTGGGCAACAATGTGGACATCTTCTCCCTGCCGCAGCCCTTCCTGGTCAGCCTGAGGAAGCGCTGTCCCAAGCAAGGCAACCTGCCTACCATCCTGGAGTTCGGAGAGAGCCAGGCCAGCGACCCTCCCGAAAGGCTGCGGGGTCTTGGGGAAGAGGAGGAAACAGATGACACCAACCGGACTGAGAGCATGGGCGAGCTCCGCTCGGAAGTGGAGGAAGAGATGGATGGAGAGACGGAGATAGAAGAAATGATGGAAGAGCTTCTGGACTTTGACAGGGAGGTGCAGGGGAAGGAGGACGAGGAGGAGAGCATGTGGACGGTAGGGGAGCACAGGAAAGGAGGGGCAAGGAGAAGAGAGAGAGGAGGGGAAGAGGAGGAGGAGAAGGAGAAGGAGAGGGCGGTGCAGAGGAGACAGGAGCGCCCAAGGAGGAGGACGAGGGCGGTGATGGCGGAGTACGAGGATGACACGCAGAGTTGTTCGAGCCAGTCTCAACACTCCTCTGGGGCCATGGAGCCAATGAGAGTTGAGGAAGATGACTTTACCGACCAATCAGAACACTTGACCTGATCGGTCCCCCGTGCTCGGCTTCTGTTTAACTTCTTGTGTCAACTTCTGTGTGGAAGGAGGCGAGCCCATTCTGTGGCTAAAAGGCTGCAGTGCTGCATGGAATCCGTATGAACATGCCACTCGATGCTCCTCCGCAGATCTGACCAAGCACAGCCTTCAGACACTGATGGAGAGGCTGCTGAACTCAAGAAGCCAATCCCCAGCAGCAAGTGTGTTTTATCATAGCTGTCTGTTGTTTGAAGTACTAATAGACCGCATATGCTACTGCATAGCATAGACTGATAAATTATATCACGTGAGGCTTTTATGTATAGAATGTTAATCTATATTCAGGTCCTTCTTCCTTGTAATCCCAGTAATACCTACATGTGCCTGTAACACGCCCCATTACTGGTTAAAGCAGAAACTAATCAGGGTCTTTTAAAAGAAATGTTTTTGCCAAAAAACTGCAGGTGGAACTGTGTAAAAAGATCCACATGGGTCAATGGCCAGACAGACCGGAAGATCTCATTGGTAGAAACGGGTTGCTGCTTAAGAAATGAACAGATGCACTGTGTTTTAGTGGAGCAATGAGTGAGGCTGGGGAAAAAAGGTCCTGTTTCCAAGGCTGTGTAAGGGAGAGTGGGCTAAGATGAGCCATTTTTTTTACTTGAGTCAGTCTCTAAATGAGAGCATTATTAACTTCAGGATAGTATCTGTCAACTGAAAACTTATCAGCAGCAGTTCACTCAAATAGACAACAGATACATGATCCCAAAATGTGGCAAGTTGAGCTGATAATAGATGATGAGTCATCTGAGAAAAATTATTACGAATTAGATCGATCTCATATTCTGCAGATGTGAGTGGTGGTCATTAACTAGACATTACAACTAATTTGTCTATAGCTCTGAAAGATGCTTTGCGAACCACCTTAAGAAATCCATTTGAATGAAAGTTTTGTCTTTTTGAGGGCATTAACATCCACACATCTTTTTGTTTTTCACATTCGCTTTACAGTCGTGGTCAAAGGTTTCGGCAGTGGAACAACTGCCAAAACTCTTTTTTTTTTAATTTGCCAATAAAAGACTTTGAAGCGTATGAATACCTTGTGATTGTCCTTCACTATATCATCGAAACGTGAAAAATAATCTAAAAAGTCTAAAAAACTTTGCGCCACTGCCGAAACCTGATGTGAGCATGATTATATACTTGGATAAGTTGGTATTGGTTAAAGAAAATATGCAAACTCACTGCCTCAAACAGTTTATGTAATGCAAACCTAAGTGGAGTAAGATATACTAACACTAATCCTTTTTTTCTAAGTTCGCAGTACTACAGGAGGATAAATTATATGAACCTTATACAGTATAACAAAGTAATAGATTTGATTTTAAGATAAATAACTGAGGTTTCTGACATATTCCTGTGTCCCATACACCGTACAATTACAGGAACACTGATTTTATCAACACACGTTCAAACCAATCAATATCGAAACACCACCTCATATCCATTTTTCCATGAGTCCTCTGCACTTCTCATTGCAGAAGTGCTCTTTATTCAATGTTAGTAATTAAGTAATAACTAAATACACTTATATACTCTCAGTATGCTGGAACAAAGTACAGTCAGCTCAACATAACAAATAAACCTCAAAAACTATTATAAATTAGGTTAAATGCACTCATTTAAAATAATTAGGGACATTTTGATATTTTTGACAGGCAAAAAATGTATTTTTATTTATTTATTTATTTATTACTTTACCTACCTTCCAGCAAGATGATGATGAAAAACTAAATTGACTAGAGCGCAACTGATAAATCAGTGGGCCAATATTTGCTGTTTGGCAATCTATTAGTACTGGCATTTATAACAGCCAAAAAAGTTACTTTAGAAAGTAGATATGGAAGAAACACCCTTCATTGATGTTGCATAGTTTGTCCACCAGAGGGCACTCTAAGTCGGGCAAATAACTTCATAATGACTGTTAGGGAAAGCTGTTTATGTTTTGTGTGCTTGAAAGAAAAAAAAATCTTCCAATATATTGGAAATATTGGATTTTTAACTCACCAAATACCAATATCGTTATTGGTCTTAAAAATCACATTTCGGTTACACATGACATGAATTGCATATAGCTGCTCAGATATAGGTGGGAGGTGAACTTCCACAGGCTCATCTTACCCCGCTGTCCCCCTACAGTGGACAGAAGCGTTAACCTCATTGCCATGTGTCCCAAAGCAAAGTGCTGAAATATTTAGTAGCCTTTTTCCTCATAATCCAGGTCATGTTTCGCACCACGGCGCTGTACACTAGAGTGCATTGCATGCTTACAGTGCCGTGTTTGTATATAGGTCGCTGCTATGCTGTCCGCTGGGTTACAACACAATATGCAGTATTATGCAGTATGTAGCTCTCACCCGGCTTGCGTCTTTCCCTCCATGTGTCACTTATAATCCCTGCAAAGCTTTAATAAATAAACTGTATTTTTAGATGTACAGTACATATATATAAATGGATTGTTTTTATCTGGTAATTTTTTTTTAGATTGTAGATTAGCTCCTTCATGAGTACTATCACTGAATTCAATATATTTCAATGGTTTGCAATAGCAGTATTAATGTACATGAACAACTGTACATAATAACTGGAGGGAATAGCTGAGCCTGACTGAGTGACAGACCATTAAAGACCCATTATTGAAGGAGGAGACTCAGTCTAGGGGCAGAATATTAAATGGGAGAAGTCAAAATTGCAATGCAACTTTTTTGTTCTCAAGCCATGGCTGTAGGCGCTACCACACTCACCTTTGGAACTGTTTATGTGTGTAGCATGGCAAATGAAGGCTTTTTGTGATATATGGAGGCGTTTCAGTCACATCATAAGTTAGCATAAACACAGCCGGTTCATGATGGAGCTACCTTGAATCACTGGCTATTGTTATGGTTTGTATTATTTATATAGGTGTTCATCTGAAAGGCTCTGTGAAGTGAGAGAGGCTCGCACTGACGAGGTCATAAGACTGGGCTGAGGCTCTGATGAACAGGAAGCATGTGGACAGTTAAGTATGAAGGAAGGGACCCAGTCCCAATTTCCAAACTAATAAACTTTGAAGCATATCCCACTTAGGGCGTGAGGGCTTAAAGTAGACTGATTTTAGAGTCCAAGAATAAAAATCTGATGGTGGGCATGAGCACATGAGGTCCACTTCAAGGGCGGTCCCACATGCATGCTTTCCATAAGTTCACACATCTGCAGGTTTTTTGCGTGAGTGATCTACCCATGCTTCACACAGTCATTGGCCCAGGGTTTTATGGCTCAGTCACATTAGAGTAATAAATAGGACGGCAATGTTATTGTGAAAAAATTGGCACTTGCCCAGTGATTGCATTGAATCTTTACGCATTCTGTGACCAATTGCAAGTAGTTGTGATGACCAGCTGGTCTCCCAGCGGCAGCCTATGCAAAGCCGCTTTCAATCACAGGCGATTGCACAGGTCGCCTGGTGGGAGGTGCCCTGTCTCCAAACAACCAAGTCCAGACTGATTGCAGTCACTCTCAGACAGACTGGTGAAGGTTTAAAAATAATTGTCATCTATTTTATAAACCCAGACAGATTGCTGACACATGAGCACAACTCATCTGCGACACATCTCTTTGCAATAAGGGACTCGCCTCAGCTGGTTGAGTTCTGGTTATATTCCAATAATAAAAGTAAGGTGGCCATGCACCTACAGCATTTTGCAGTTAAAATTATGGACTGCAGCAACTACATCGCTACATGTGAAGCTAATGTGAAGCTAATGTGAAGCTAATGTGAATTTCTGTTTAAGGTGAATTTCTGTGTATGTAGATGGCAACAGAGTTTCAATTTTTGTCAGTTTCTCTTAATTGCTGTTTTATCGCATGAACATTGCATGTAACTGCCAACTTGAACCCATTCAATCGATAGCAGACTGGCTCCATGCTGTTTCATCGCCATCTCGATGCACCAGAGTTGCTTTGAAGATGGGAACTGACTGTGAGTGCTTGAAGACCTGGTCCAAGTCTTCAAAGCAACCATTTTAAAAGCAAATAGGGATTCTTGAGAATGGCCAGAAACAGTAAGGCTGTGATCTAGACAGCTAAACAATGAATTGAGAAGGTGGAGATATAGCAAAAGGAGTTTGTGATGGTTCATGTGATTCCTTGTTGTTATTATATATATATATATATAAAATCTATTGTAGCCATTTATATTTTAAAGTAAGAATAAAATATTTTTACTCTCTTCATAATCCAAAAATTTTAGCCGTTCAGTGAATATCGATACAGATCAAATCAATCTTACTGTGCCATTTCACTGAATGGATAGCATCTAAAGAATACTCCTCTGACTTAGCATTTTATACCCAAAACCTTGTCAGACTCACTATGAACTCTTGATATTATCTGTGGATCTTCCTTCTGGAAAAAAAAAAAAAACTGAATCAGTTGTATTGCCCACAATACAACTCGAGCAACAAAAGTTTACCCAGAGATTTAGGTATCTTATGCTAACAGCAACTAATGTACCCTTTAGAAGCTTGCCTTAATAAGAAATGAGGAATTGGATACAGGGGTCTTGTGAGCTCATTTCCTTGGATTCATTTTCAGACTTTAAGCCTTCAGACCTAACAGCTGCCAACTCAAGTGACATCAGCTGAGGACCTTGGAGCCTTCACCAAGTGCAAACCTTCAGGGCTGAGAAACAAAGCCAGAAACCACCGTTCCTGGAGTGATAACTGGTTCCAAATGCAAACCAATTCCCATTGCCTCCGATGCTAAACTTTACAATAGAAAGCATGTTTACAGCCTGGTACAAAAAATTGTTCTCTATGGATACTCATTTGGATCTTTCTAAGCCTTTTAGCGTTGGTGGCTTTTAAAGATAGCTGAAGTTGATAGCGTCCTGCTAATCATCACCTTAGTTTATTCCAGTCACTGCATTGGACCTCTTGACCGTGTTTGTGCTGTTGGTGCCTTTTGGAGCCTTTTTCATGGAATTATTTAGAAATGAATGAGTTGCTGTGTGGCACAGGCTAGCTAGCATTAGCTGATATCTTAACCCTCTCATCACTCCTTGCTACAAAAATCCAACACAACTACAGCCAAAATGCTAATGTTGAGGTTTAAAAATGCAGAGTTCAGAAACCAATGGGTGACATCACAGTGGCTATCTCCATCTTTTATATAGACAGTCTATGGCCTTTATTATTGAAGCCAAATAATAATAAATAAAAAAAACAAAACAAGACCTGTACACAGACATTAGTGTGCAAAACAAGTGCAGCTTCCCTTTAATACTCAGCAGATGTTTTTAAAGACAATAAACCAATGAATAGCATTAAAATAAGCAAATTCAGCCATTTAGCATAGACCTGCCCTCTGTGGTATCTGTTTTGGCAGAGACTATTATACTGTAATGTGCTCAGTAATAATAACATGATACTTAGAGGTAACCGACGTGTCACACATGCAGCTAACAGCTCCCTTTTACCTCATTAATACGAGGCAGCCTGCAGAAATTCAATGGTAAATCAATTTAATCGAATTGCAAAAAGAAACATCCCTTTAATCCACCTGTACAAGGAGCAACTATTCCATTGTTCCTGTAAATTCACTTTAACTGCAGCTCATTAATATGAACCCTTTAAACAGAGGCAGATCTAAGGCATGTGGGATCCTGAAGCAGCATTGTTGAAGGCTGTCCTTGAAAGCCGCATTGGACTTATTTTTAGTAATTCTTTGTCTATATAGGGTGTCAAACATTGATTGTTGCACAGCAATGTCAGACTGTGGTATGTAAACCATCCGCTGGCTTTCTGTACAGCTAGTGGTTTGGACCCCATTCTTGGGGTCAGAGTGTTGCTGAAGCTTGCAGACTCTATTCTCAGCTTTACAGTGGTTGGAACAGGTCCACAACTGACTGCAGAGAGTGGAGCTCAGAGCTATGTGCACATCCACTTGTCTGCTTTTATGTTAAGGTCGTGGCAAATCAAAGTGAAGGGATCCCAACTGGAATTAGGCTGATCTATTAATTTGAAGTATTTGATCAGGGGGGGATTGAATATGTACATGCCTAAAGATTCTGCAAACTTGCTTCCTGCTTGTGTCAGAAACTCACATACTGTTCATCTTGAAGCAAGCTCATTCAAATAGTGTCTGTGCATCTTTCGTTTGGTGATTTTTCCTCCCCAACTGCTCTGACACAGACTGATTGTGGGTTTCACCTTATAGCTGACTAAGAGGATGTGAAGATGATGTGTGTGTCTTGCTCAAAGACTCTTGAATTTGAAGGTATGGGTTTCTGTAGCCTTGAATCTTTCATGATTCTTACCTCTGTGTGTAGTTCTCAATCTACAGCATACCTCTATGATATTCTCTATGTTCCATTTGTCCCAGAATTCATTTGTTTGCCATTTTATCAAGGTGATCCATTTAAAGGAAAACTCTGTGCATTCATTCAAATTTAAGATGAAATTGTAAAACCTAATCATCTGTTGTTTTGCCATGGCTCCTACCAATAAATTCTCTTGAGGGAAATAAATCCTGCCGTGCTTTTACGTTTGTGTTTTGCTCAAATGATGATTGTTGGCACAGAGAGCAGCAGAGCTCTACAACACTGCAGCATGTTAACATAGAGATAACGCGTAAGTGCAAGCTGATGCATTAAAAGCTAATAAGTGACACTATAATAAAAATCCATTTGCACTAGCATCACAAAATTGTTCTGGATTAAATAAATATTTCTATCAAGCTGGATGAAGCATTTTGATCCATAAGTAAAAGGAAAAATATGACAATTTAATAACACAGTAGCAACCAGGAACATGTCCCGAGGAGGAGCACTGGGTGGAGCCCCACCTAGGCCCCATTTAAGACGGATTCTGACTAATTAAGTAAAGGGTCTAAATACAGTACTGTGCAAAAGTCTAAAGCCATCCTGCGTTTCTTTAGATGTATTTTGCTTCCAAGCAGCCAGACTTTGTTGTAATATTTTAAAGTGTTCTTCAGCAACAGTTCTCCAGCTTTTTGAAGGTCTTTCACAGGGTTTCTTTGCACATTGGCTCTGGCTTTTTGGCATTGGCTTTTTCACACATTTTCAGTCCAGTCATTGTACCTGACCATTTTCAGAGGAATTTTTTTTTGTTTGTTTTTTGTTCTTTAAGCCACTAAACAGCGAGCTATGAATCACTCATGCATAAAAAAAAAAGGCACCGTGTTGTGTCTACACATATAAGACAACTTAACAAATAAAGCATTTTAAATGGCATCTTTAGGCAGAAGAAAAGGCTGCCAACTAACACAAGAGCAGGACTGAAAATCTGTGGTAACAGGTCTGAAGGAGTGATGAAGCCAAATTTGAAACTTTTAGTTCAAATGTACCTCTGTGCATATTGACAAAAAGGTCAGGAGAGAGGTACAACAGTGAGTGTGGACAGCCATCTGTGAAACACAGAGGTGGCTCTGTCATGGTTTGGGACTACATTTCAGCCAGTGATGTTGGGAATCTTCTCACAACTGATGGAATTACGAACACAGAAAAGTACCATCAGGCACACTGCCGATACAATGAAGCATACCCAGATAGAAAAACACACAATGAAACATCAGTCATGGATCGGCCTCCCCAGAGCCCAGACCTCAACATTACTGAAGCAGTGTGGGATCAGCTTGACAGAGAACTGAACGAAAGGCAGCCAACATCCAAAGTAGAGCTTTTAATGTCCCTTAAGAAGGTTGGAGAACTATTTCAGAAGACTGCCTAAAGAAATGACGAGACAGCTTCCTAAGAGAGTTCAGGCTGTGCTGAAGAATAAAGGCGGTCTTACCAAATACTGACTTTCAAGCTCGTTAGAATTGTACAAACTCTATTTTTGCCTTCTGTCTGCACCTGATTCCCATTTTCCTCAAAAAATGTAACAAAACAAGAGGTAGCTCAATTTTATACAGTAATACACATGGCCCTAGCTGTAAACTATAAGATTATATAAAAATGCAAGACACATTTGCCATGTGTTTCACATCATTTTTGGACGTTATGTCCTATGCGGCCATTTGTCAGACACCACAGCACACCCCTAGAGGTCCCATATCCATGCCCGAAGTGGTCACAGTTGTACTGGTGGCACAAGTGGGCTCTGTTGTCCATCTTCAGTCTGTTAAGCTCAAACTGACAACCCAAAAGGCTGTTTGAACTGTGTTTTGCAAACAGCTGACACCAAATCAAACTTTTTGTTTTTATGAGAAAAATTCACGTTTAGGGAAACTGAACTCCAGCATCACCACCAAATGTGAGGACATCTGTCCTAAACGAGTCTAATTCTTCTTCTAACCTGGGTTCTATTTATCTACATTTAGTACATGTGCAAAAACATGAGGGTACTGGCAGGCACTAGACCAGGGATGTCAAACTCAATCACGGGACAGGCCAAAATTTAACACACAGTGTGATGTGATATCAGCAAAAAGCCCAGAAATAAGAAACAACAAGCTATTTAGTTTTCCCACTTATTCCATGTCTTTCTTACTTTCCATGAACTGACATATTTCGTCAGGCAGCTCATCGCACCTCTGTGTGATAAGTCACGTCACCAAATTCAGAAGCTATTTCCTCCAGAAGAGACTGAAAGCTGATTTACTGTGCAGCGTTTCCTGGTGTTTGATGCAGTGATGCATCACCTGCACTCACCTCTGCAGGTCTCCCTCTGCATCTTCTCCCACATCCGTCCCACCAATCCGCTCTCTTTCCCTGCTCAACAACATTGAGGGTTATTCCCTGATTAACTATCTAGTTAATGTCATCAAACAAGTCCTTTCCCTCCCACCTGCTTTGAAAATCCGTGTTTTCAAAGTCCACTTTTTGTTTGGCCATTTTTGGGTGTCAGGATAGCTTAAATGTCACTGTAAAAAGTGCTGATTGATGTTTTTAAAGTAAAGTGTCCTTGGGTGTCATGAAAGGCGCTTACAAATAAAATGTATTATTATTTTCTATCCGCGGACCACTGGTCCCACGATGGGAGCGCTATTTACCGGCGGACCATTAATCATGGCCCTATTAAATTATCTCGCGGCCAAATATAATTATATCACGGGCCGGATCTGGCCCGCGTGCCTTGAGTTTGACACATGTGTACTAGACCATGTCACAGTGTACACTGTACATTTTAAGCCCTGTTTATTCACATGTGTCTGTTATATGTGTGAATGAACCATATATAACAATTATACGGCTGAATCAACCTCTTCAGCGACCACAGGGCAAAACCTTGTTGTCAGGCCCCACTGACCACAATGTCAGTGTCATTATTTTCCCCAGAAACTATATAGTTCACTATAGCTGCAATGATTAGTGGCATTGCAACAAAACAGCTTTTTAAATGTTTTTATTTTTTTATTTTTTGTGATTATGAATTGAAAGGTGAGCTACTACACCCTCCAGTCACTAAAACAGAAGATGGAGAGCTCCTTATATTCAACATTCTACTTCAGTAATACAGATGTAAAGGAAATTTGCACTCAGTGCAGTAAATCCTGTGAGCTAATTCAGACAGGCAACATGAGCTGCACAGCTATACAAGGTACACGCCTCACATCATACTAACATATTAATTTGGTGGATTTTTTTTTTATTGTCACACACGTACCAAAGCTCAACATTTAGGTATAACAACAGTAACACCGACAGGCTTTTGATGAGTCTTTGAGTGACATCTAGTGGTCAGTGTTACAAATTACAACTAACCTCTTTTATGCTCACCTGATTAAATGAAAAGATATTATATATTTACATAACTGTGGGAGAAAAACCTTTAGTGTTAATGTGCCTACTGCGCGCAGGGCATTGTACTCTGTGAAAAAATGGGATAAGCTTTAAGTTTCACAGCAAAGCATCAACATGAAAGATCGTCGTCTCATTCAATAAAGTGAGCATGAGCAGGAAAAGTGCTTAGTGACTATCGCCACAATCAACTTTAGTTTTTGCAAGAGAATATGCATAAATAAGGGCTGTGGCGACACATCACACGCTGCACTAAATGCTGCTGATATTTTCATGCGACACCTGACATTTTATTCTTGTTTATCGCAGCGCGCGGCTCTAAACGGAAGCTGCGTGCTCCCAGCTCAGATTACGGCCTCCTTTGACGCTGGTGCGTGCGCTGTAAGTGCGAAACGTCACATCCGGTGAGTGTGGTCTTTTTTTTGTTTTCGCGTATCCGCCATTTCAGTTTTTGAAGTTAGTTGTCATCGGCGGCTGGATTTCTGGCGTTTGAACGCGTTATATGACGGACAGAGCCGATTTCTAACCACAAACCGAGCCAGGGTCTCTTTGATAAGGCGGCTGAGCTTCTGTATCGGGGGTTGATGCGCAGACGGCCAGCTGCGGATGTCGCCTGTTTACTAAACGTGCTCTAGGCGCTAAAGTTTTTGTATGAGTTGAACGCTCTGCCTGTGGATAACGGGAGGGAGAGCAGGGAAGGCCCGGTGAAGCCTCGGCTTTGGAGTGGTTATCATGGCCGGAAATTTTGACGCGGAGGACCGTGGCAGCTGGTACTGGGGTCGTTTGAGCAGACAGGAGGCTGTATCTCTGTTGCAGGGGCAGAGGCACGGCGTGTTTCTGGTCCGGGACTCCATCACCAGCCCCGGCGACTACGTGCTGTCGGTGTCGGAGAACTCCAAAGTATCGCATTACATAATTAACAGCATCAGCAACAACCGACAATCTGGTTCAGGTAAGCTAGCAGAGGTAGGGGTGGGGGAGCGCGTAGGGGCTCGGTATTTAGAGATGCTGATGTGACCATTCTTGCATGACTTGCACCAAAGAAGATGCGCAATAGTGCCTTTTCCTGGCAGGCCAGACGCACTGAAACACGCTTAGTTTGACGTTAGCTCATGAAAAGGTGAACAAAGCGCAGACGGACAGTTTTCTTTCAATTAGACAGTACATTGTTTTTAAGATATCACAAATTGATGCTTTCTGTCTCTGTAGCTCTGTAGGAGTGGGCGGTATGACTTCTTAAATGGCACACTGTATCAGTGTAAGTCCGGCCTGGCACCAGCATATGAGCCAGATTCACCAACTGGAAATAAATGTTGTAAAAAAAAGTCTCTCATATAGACCGATTGTGGCAGACTTTGATCTTAAAGAACGTCGTCTTCTCTCAGAATATTTATTGTATTTCCTCTGCATGTGCCAAAACACTTACTGGAAGAAACCCAACACATGTATGGGAAAAATGTAAAATAAGGAAACAAAAATACTTCTTTGTCATTGTGGAAATTACCACCATCATACTTGTGTACATAAATAGGCTAGGTTCAGATCTTCCAGATGTGAGCACTGTCAGATAAGGAATGGAGTGTTTCAGATGAGAAATTATTTTATTTTTCTGCTTTCTTACTTCACCTTTCACCTGCCCTCTTTATCTCCAGGTTCGGTCCTTTCGAGGTTCCGTATTGGTGACCAGGAGTTTGATGCCCTACCTGCTTTGCTAGAGTTCTATAAAATCCACTACTTAGATACCACCACCTTGATAGAACCCATCAACAGATCCAAGACACCCCTCCCTCATGAGTGCCGGCCCTAGCGGAGGCCCCCCACCCCGCCTGGAAGATGAATACGTCAGAGCGCTTTTTGATTTCCCCGGCAACGATGATGAGGATCTCCCATTCAGGAAGGGCGACATCCTCAGAGTTCTAGAGAAGCCGGAGGAGCAGTGGTGGAATGCCCAGAACTCTGAAGGCCGAACGGGGATGATTCCAGTGCCGTATGTGGAGAAGTACCGACCGGCATCGCCAAGTTCGGTGGCCGGGCCTAGTGGGGCAGGGGCTGTGCCTGGTGGGATGGGGATGCTGGGGAACTCTGACGGCGCTGCAGGCCAGTCTGGGGCTCCGCTGCTGGGAGACCCCAGCCAGTATGCCCAGCCCACGCCCCTCCCAAATCTCCAGAACGGACCCGTCTATGCCAGGGCCATACAGAAGAGGGTACCCAATGCCTACGACAAGACAGCCCTGGCCTTAGAGGTAAATATGGCTTGACATGCACTGGAAGCTAGGTGACAGTTAGGAAGGTGGATGTAGAACCTGCCCTTCGAGCTTATCAAGACTGAACTCACATTCTTTGGCTTTCTTTCCCCATTGTGCTTTTGGCTAGTTCTTCCTCAGCATTTGTTGAGCTGGGTGAAGAGTAATCAAGGTCAGAAAGTGCTTAAGCAGCTCTATGTTAGGTTCTCTAGTTAATCTGCTCTTTTTAATTTCTCCTCTGCTGAAATAAGTCCAGCAACATTGCGGGCTGACCTGTGTTAGGTCTCTCCACAGTGGTTATTAATACCCTGGCTTCATCCTTATGGACTAGTGCTCTAGTTGATTAGGAGCGTTCCTTTCCCCCAGATTTGAACCTAAATAGGTGACTGAATATGAAAACTGCCATTAAGTGCTGCTTGCTGCTCACAGCGGCCGGCGCTGTTCAACTGTCCGGAAGTGAGAGCGGGGCTCCCACGGAGCAGGTCATTGGGGAAGGAAATAGTTTGTGTTTGGGAACAGGACCATTTCCTCTGGTCTCTGTGAAGCCAGGACTCCAGCTGAGCCACAAATGGGACTAGGAGACTCATCTGAGCCTGCTCTGTCTCTGCTCCTCTGCTGCTGGATGTCTAAAGATACCACTACCCACGTTTTGCTTTAATTCTTAATACATGTTTCTGGGTTGTTCATCAGGCAGAAAAATTGCTTTAATTTGCTTGAGATTTGTTTTCACATATGACAGAGACATCCTTTGTATGAACTGGATTCTACCACTCCCACCTGTGGAAGACCTTTCTGGGTTTGACCCATGTGAGGCAATGCGTTTTCTTCACTCTATTTGGCCATTAGTGACTCAGCATGGCAACACTGGGTAGTTAATTATTAGCTTGCATTTGCTTGATGATAAAGATCACTCTTTATCTTGAACAGTTAATTTGCAGTATGTAAATCCTGCTGCATGTGGGTCTGTTTATTCTCTTGTTTGCTCTATTCTGAGGAACAAAACTTGTCAGCTTCATAGAGGCTTCATTGTAGCTGGAGTTTATTATAGAAATACCAGTCGTAAAGCTCAGCAATACGATACTGAACCAAGAGACATA